>JAGDQP010043203.1:0-16297 GCA_022664845.1 Lepisma saccharinum
TTTTTTTTTTTTTTCCTTTGTACTTTCTTTTGAGGGATATTTATATATGTATACGAAAAGGACACGATTAAAGACTTAAAGACAGAGTTGGGGGGGGAAAGGAGATGAATTATGAACATGCTGAGCACACCTGCAGGCGACACAAGATTTTAATTATGCATCGGAGAAGTTCGTCGCTCTGAAATTATACGGTAAAAGACTCGAAGTTAAAATATCGGTATGGCTACAAGAAGCAGCAGAATAATTTATGCCAAATTGCTAGCTCTGTCTCTAGTAGTAAGGATAATAGGTTCAATTGTGGGTCTGTTTTGTGGCAACTAGTTTTTCTTTCGAATCTTTTTAACATCTTAACAAGTTTTTAAACGATGTAATAACTTGTTGAATTGTAATAAAAAAAAAAGTGCGAAAGTTTGATCAGGTAGGCGTGGAGTTGGGAGATACGAAATTACTGTAAAAGAGTCACTCTATAAAGAAATTGACCACAGATTTTGCCAGAGTTCATCTACATATGTAAGCTTGCTCTCCCTAACCTTTATATAGGCAGTGCATTAATTCAGAAACAAAACTCAGTTATACTTGAAAAATTCTCTCCTCTTTTGTTTAATAAGACTTGCAATTTTTGCCAGCCTTTAATTATACTAAATGCTACCAAAATTTCTTGAATGTAAATTCTTAATTCGAACCCAGTAAGTAGCTTGTTCATGGCTATACAGTATGCCGCTCTAATAATAGGACCAAATTCGGAAGTTTATTTCTCACACCAATACAAGGGACAAAACAGTTGTAAGGGACAAAAATGCGTATAGTTTTGGAGGTAGAGGGAGCCGAAATTAGCCATACATAGTTACAAATAATTTAGTCTGCTTAGCAAATTACAGTCGAGGATTGTACCCAAAAGAAGTATAAATTTTGAAGGAAGTTGAGGATTGAGGCGTGTATTTTCCCGCAAAAGCGTTTGTTTGATATGGAGCACTGCTGCACTCTTTTATAGTCTTTTGGTCTTTGCTAAGATACATTCTTTGGATGTGCCTCTAGCTGCTTTGAAATTTCCTGAAATAAATTTTTTTCCTTGTTTTGATCTTAATAATTACCTAGTAAAGTTTTTCGCCCAGTGACACAAT
Source organism: Lepisma saccharinum (assembly GCA_022664845.1). Taxonomy (NCBI): domain Eukaryota; kingdom Metazoa; phylum Arthropoda; class Insecta; order Zygentoma; family Lepismatidae; genus Lepisma; species Lepisma saccharinum. Next base: position 1,122 of record JAGDQP010043203.1, read on the forward strand.
GTATAGAATGTTCTAGTAAGCTGAAAAATAGAAAACTGTTCTCTTTCCTGTCTAATTCTGATGTTTGTTGTTAATTCGTTCCAATCACTATTCCGTTTTGTTTTCTTTGTTTATTCTTATTCCTTTCAACTTCTTCGTAGTGTTTTTGACATGTTGCTAATTGATGTTTTCGTTCTTTTAAGAAGGGGGGGTGGGTGGAAGAGAGGTTAAGAAAAACAGCCGATGATGATGGATTGTGTGTGTTATTCATTTGTTTAGTCTACATGATTCTCAGTTTTGATCAGGGAAAGATGTCCGTGGCACTAAATCGGATTGACAGATCACCAGAAGATTTTCAAGTGGGCAGGCAGTCTTCACTTTACTTATGTTTTTTTAGCAAGATACAGCAGTAATACCCATTTTACACTAGATTGTGAAACAATGCAAAAGACATTGAAAAGAATTGAAAAGAAGGAACAAAAAAGGAAATAAATAGAAGGAATACCAAGATATATATATATCAGGAGTTTTTCATAGAGTGGTTATATGATACAAAATTAAGATATTTTCAACCGTGGTTATACTGAGAAGGCAATCTATAAAATAGGGAACATTGTACAATAACAAGCTCGGATGTTCGCAAAGCAAACAGTTCTTTACGGCGAGTAGATTTTACTGGAATTCAAAAATAATAATAATAATAATAATAATAATAATAATAATAATAATAAAGAATATCGCCATAAGTGGTACGTCCATTAACTGTTTAGTGCAGGTATTTGAAGTCATGCAAATATATACGTGCTAAAGGAGGTTTAGTATGAAGGACTGCTAAGAGGTTTGTTTGCTGGAATTCCGTGTGGATGGACGCGAAAGCGAATGATAGCCAAATAATTTTGTTCAAACCTTAGACAGCACTGTGAGAGACGCCATAGTCCAAATAGGAAAACAATATTGAAGATCTGGAGATACGTAAGATAAAATGACTGCTGTAGGAGGATCTTTCAAATAAACAAATCTATAAAGGTGTATTGTAATATGACCCTCAAAAGTCAGTTTTGAGTCTATTAGAACACCCCGATCTTTATGTGATGGAACTTTGGCAAGAGAAGATGTGTTAAGAGGATAAGAATTTTGAAGAGGGCATTTCTTGAAGACTTAGTTGTGAGAACAGTACATTTTATCAGTGTTAATTTTGAGCTGCCATTTATAACACCACGAAGAAAAGTTAAAATATCCGGCTGCAATTGGGTTACATGATGATGAGTTTTTAATATATATGAAAATTTTATAGTCTTCAACATAAATAAGAATGTTACTTCAAGATTCATTGGAATGATCCATAAGATCGTCCACGAAAAGGACAAAAGGAAGGATCCGAGAACCGAATCTTGTGGTACTCCAGATGTATGTAATAGTACACTACTGAGAAGCAATGCCAGACCGAACAACCTTGCTTCCCGCCAGCTAGATAATCTTTAATTAAGAATGAGAATTGACTGCGAATGTTAAATCTGTAAGACAGATAAATGTGAGTAATCGAATCAAAGGCTGTTGTGAGGTCAAAGTGTATATGATATCAAGTTGTGTATTACTCGTATTAGACAGGCAGCTAATGGCGTGTGACTGGAGAATAGACAAATTGGTTGGACAGATACTGCAAGGAAGAAAGCCATACTGAGCAGAGAGGATAGATATACATCAAAGTGAATTTTCATAGTTTGCTCTTAATAATATTTTCACAGATGATGGGCAAGACAGTCAAAAGGGATATGGGCATGTAGTTAGTGACTAAATTTGTGTTACCTGACTTTGTAATGGGTACAGTGTTGGCCTTCTTCCGTATAGATGGGAAGGAAACTTCTAGGAATCACGTATTCAGAACGTTCTTCTCAAAGATGGGCAACGTGAAGAATAAACCAACGCACTAATTCGAAGCAAATAAAAAGAGTCTGAAATCGTAAAAGACTGCAGGAACGCATTCGAACGCTTAGAGCTCGAGTGGAGTAACTTGCTATCATGATCTTCAATTTATTAATGATACATAACTTCTTTACATGTAACGTAATATCCATCATACTCTTTACATTGTTGAAGCGGACTACATGATAATTCGGCCAAACACTGAGACAACTCATGAATTTCCTTACCGTATATAGATTTACACAGATAGTTGCATACATTTCTTTGTTCCTTGTATGGTTAATAAATTGTGTCAGAAAAAAACACTCTCTCATATATGAACTAGTCATAGTGAAAGAGAAGAAACATGATATTTTAGTATCGTTTAAAACGCGATGACCTCTGAAGGGCGTTCGAAAATTTAACTATGACTCAGATGTAATGCAAAACTAATATTAGTCTGAAATACATAAACAGTAGGTCCAGTGACGACTACCAAATGAAGAAAACAGCCAGAGAGGGGATTCGTCATCAGAATAATGCTCATGAACACTGGTAGAAATCAGGGTAGCATGAAATTACTTTTGGTACATTTACTGGAGTGTGTGCGTGACGAAATTGTCTGCTTGTGGAATTTCAATATATTTTTTTTCCCTTCTCCTTTGTTTATATAATGGTTGGTAGGAGGAAAACAGAAAGAATAATAATAAAAAAACAGAAAATCTTTATTAGTCTTTTTTTTTTTTTGCAACTTGCTTTTGGGATTTGTAGTTTCATTTTCTGCGTATGTGGAGCGTGAGGGAAACTTAACTAAGTTTTGGGGTTTAGTTGCTTTTCGGACGGCAGTAAAAAAAACGGTCTATTCGCAAAAATTTTATGAGTAGAATTATATTAACGTGTAATAGTAAGTTTTGGAAATAGCCCGAACGGTCTTCTTGTACCCTGTATTGCATCATGCTGTAACTTATCCAAAGGTTTTCACTTCACTTTTGGTTATTAAGTATACAGTATATCGTCGTAAATCTGTATGCTTTGCTGCTGTTTTTAATTGTTGAGAGCATTTATAAGTCCATGTACTTCCTTCAGGTGGGTTCAGGGAGGTATTGAAAATACTATTTTAATATGCTTTTAAAACATAAAAGTGTATATATATACTTTTATGTTAAAAGTGTCTGCGCCCATGAAGTGAGCCACCGTTTCACCAGTTCTTGTAGTTTTTCACTTACGATCACTGTTAAAACACGCACATTGTACATTTTCCACACAAACTAACGAGAATTTTTACAAATACAGTGTACGTAAAAAAAAAGTGTATTTTTTTCACTTGACTTCTCTGTAAAAAGATCTCCAGTAATGTTAACACTGTAAATATAATTTTTAGGTATTTTTACAAATTACCATTTTTAGAAAATACTGTACATTACATTTTAAACATATCTGTGTTTGATAGTTAAAATTCTATGCCAGTTACGTGAGCATTATTACTCTGGTTTCTTATTGCTGTGTCGGGTGCAAAGTTGAATTTCCTGCAGTTAGTAAGAGTCATCTGTTAGAATGATGTTTAAACTAGTTTTCATTTCTGGTGTCTCAATTATCGACGCTAAGCATGTGTTGGCCGAGATGTGTTAATCTCATTGACAGCCGAGGGAGTGTTAAAGATTGTCTATGAAAAAAAGACGGCGAAAGACTTCGCTTTTAGTACTTTCGTTGTCTTTTCTTGGGTTTCCGTTCACTGGTTGTTTTGTATTGAAAATAAGAGTTGAAAAAAAAAATAGTGTCATAGAAGACGAAAAGTTCGTAGGTGGTCATTAATGTCTAACTAGACAAATGGATGAATATTCGTAAATCATAACTTGAAACCAAGCAGTAATGGATGGTGCATTTCAGCGCTATCGGCGCCATAACATTTTAAAAAAATGTTGTTTTAATACATCCATTATAGTTGCATATCTATGGGTAACTTTATACACTGCAGGACGTTTTGCATTTTTTTTTTCTGTAGAAATGCACCAGCAGATTTAGGATGAATTAGGACCGGGGAATATATTACACGCACAGAATTCCATCATATTCACAAATAGCGTAATTGCTATATAACACCTAATCGGCATTTGGGACATCAGGAGTTTTTCTCCGCAGAGAGAGGAACCACTTTTTCTATACGTTTACTGTAGTCCCAAATTTTTCACAGGGTATAAGCTAAGTTTATGAGTCTTAAAGAATATACAATGCTTCCATTAACTTTTGTTTCATGTTTCCATAACATATAGGAATGAAATGCAGTGTAATTTAATATATATAAAAAAACGAAAATGCAAAGTACTTTGATTATATTACAGTGAAGTGATAACATTAATCATAATATACATAATTTGTTGCATTGAGCAAAGGAGAAACAAGAAGATTGAGTCTTTTGCAGAACTAGCAAGCATTTACGTGATCAATTAACAATCAGTTACAATTCTATAGACAGTTCTATACAAAATGTTCACCAAAGTTATTTTAATCGTATTGAACGGGACTTTGATTTTAACCAGGGAAGGGAACAAGCCGGATTTCGTCGTGGTTTTAGCACAATGGACCACATACAAGCATTGAATGAAGTTATGGAAAGGACTAATGAATATGAACTTCCACTATGTTTGGGATTCATAGATTTCGAAAAAGCTTTCGATTCGGTCTCCTTGTCAGCAGTACTTAAATCACTTGAACATCAAAGCATCGAAAGTGCATACATCAAGCTGCTACGAAACATTTACTCGACTGCCACTTCTGTCATTAGACTGCATCAAGACAGTGAAAAATTTAAAGTTGGAAAAGGGGTAAGGCAAGGAAATTCAATTTCTCCAAAACTGTTTTGTGCGGTCCTGGAGAGAGTGTTCCAGAATTTAAACTGGGATGAAGTTGGAATTAAAATTAATGGTGAATATCTTCATCACCTACGGTTCACTGATGATATAGTCCTGTTTGCTTCAAGTGCAGAAGAACTACAAACCAGAATGGAAGAACTGAGTAACGAGAGTTCGAAAATCGGCCTTAAAATGAACTTAAGTAAAACAAAAGTAATGTACAACCAACATGCTGCAAAGAAGGAAGTGAAGATTAACGGAGAGACAATAGGCATAGTTGATGCGTATGTTTACCTAGGCCAGCTTAAAACATCGAATGCCAAATTGACTGATGAAATAAATAGATGATGTAAAATGGTGTGGAGTTCGTTTGAAAGACTACACTTTATTTTCAAAAGCAAACTACCAATGTGTCTGAAGCGTAAAGTCTATAATCAATGTGTGTTACCTGTGATGATGTACGGCTGTGAAACTCATTGAATGCGCAAACGACTCAAAGATTGAGAGTCACACAAAGAGCAATGGAGAGGTGCATGCTAGGAATAACCAGGAGGGATAGGAAGAGAAATGAATGGATTTGCGCACAAACAAAGGTAGAGGATGTAATCAAGACTGCGAAGAAGCTGAAGTGGAAATGGGTCGGTCACATAGCTAGACGAGCAGATGGAAGGTGGACGACAAATGTACTACATTCGATTCCTAGAGATAATAAACGACCGAGACGACGCCCAAATTCAAGATGGGTAGGTAAAATCAAACGTTTTTCAGGAGCTACATGGATGAGGATAGCGGCAGACCGTGATATGTGGAAAGAAAAGGGGGGAGGCCTTCATCCAGCAGTGGATAGAAAACGGCTAAATATGATGATGATGATACGGCTTACTTGCTCAGTCCGTTACAAATCTATATAGTGTGATAGGATTTACTTCATGCATCGAAAAGTCAAACTACTACCTTGCTTCTGAAAACGTATCCGATCTCATATTACCCACTATCTGTAGAAAGAGACCAACGAGCTCAAATTAACTTACATTATGTACGCGTTTCTACAAAATTATTATCGTAGCCAAAAGATAGCTAGCTATAAAATACTGATGCGCATCATGGAAGGTGCTAGGTTAATATGCTAGGTTAATCAGAGGGTATACGGCGTATACCTCCGTATACCCTCGACTACAGCCCTGTCTATAGCATAACTTTATTAAATCGAATACAAGGTATATCGCTTCATATTCGACGCAAGTTGGATATTTACTAGCCCATTTGAGACAGAGTAGCTAAAAATACTGACCAAGCAAATTTTGCTGATGACTGGAGGAGAGATCCAAATAAATAAATAAATAAAATAAATTTTTCATTACAAAGTTCATAAAACTTGATTTTCTATATCAGAATTGATTTGTATAAACAGTTTTGCAGAATTATAGTCCCAGGCGTGTAAAATATTTTAGTAATTTCACAAATACACTATATTGTAATTTTTTAGTTTTACCTTCATTCAATTCAATTTATATCAGGGTATATAATGTGGCAAAGCAGAAGAAACTCTTCAATTTCTGAGACTCGCTCTTGAGCAGGTAAAATTTCGCAAGTATTTTTTTTAAAACTATATTTTATCAAATGGACTAGAAATGAGGAATTATTGCAAGCTCTCGAGTGCGTTCGTCATTTGCGATGCAGTTAAACACTTTTTACTATATGGCAATGAACACAACGCAGTAGGGTAGTATCAGTATATCCACCAATCGTAGTGCTTCAGACTAGTACTATCTGTGATTGTTGTAGTGAATAAAATTGTTTTTTCGGCGTAATCCCTGGAGATGACGAGCCAAAGCTCCCACTCAACAGTACGTCCTCAATGCGCCTCAAGCCCAATATGACCTTTATGCAAAATATATTTATTTGTACCTTTTTAGGGCTCAGCATACATCTATGGCCTAAACCTATCAGTTTTGAGGAATGATATTCCATGGCGAGTACCATTTTAGGAAAGAGATGATGAAAGAAGCGACTAGGCAGTGGCATTCACCGGATGAAACTGAGGAACCCCGTGGAAATTCTCTGTCAGATGTCCGGCAGCAGGACTTGATGCCTCGTGCATTTGCATTGATTTCACTACCAGACCAGAGGTTCAGTTGGAAAACTGAACATAAACCAATTTCGAAATGCTGTTTTGAATTCGAGATAGTATTAAAGCGTTGACTAGTATTGTATTTGGATAGTGAAAACTTAGATTCCATATAACCACAAACACAGCAATTAACGTAGAAGTTTCAGACATTACACGGAGTTTTGTAATCGACTAAAACAAATTCGAAGCGTTGAATTATTTACCCAACACCTACTTCGGCTGGATGGTATCGGAAAATAAATGTCGTCATTTGATTTTTGATATGAAAAGAAACTAGCCTTCCTTCTAAATTAGTAATAAATAAGATGTACGAACTTCTCCCCTTTATATTCAGATTCGAATGGGTTAATAAAGTAATCTTTGGACACTTTATTTTGTTGTTGTTGTTGATGATGATGAAAAAGCGAGAAACGAACCTTAAAGGTGTCTGCTAAACTGTTTTTCCACTTCGTCCTTTGTTGGATTGCTGGTACAGATAGAGAAACAGAATGTGTCGAACAGCCTGTGTAATATCCTTGATTTGTCAACACTGAGCATCATTGCCGTGGAGGCAATAAGAAACTATGAATAAACCTGCGAATACTTCTGAATTGTAAATTACGCTGTGATGTTTCTGTACATTTATTATATTCGTGAAAATAAGGGGATCCTGCGTAGCCTAGTCGGTAGCGCGCTCGACTCCAGTCCGAGCGGTCCCGGTGGGGTAAAAAATTTCGGTGTTGACCCAGCATCGTGAGGACAATTGGGGAGCTGCTGTGAATAAAAGACAGTGGCGATCACAGTGAGAGCTTCGGCTCTCCTCTCACAACCCGTCTGATCAACTCCTCCCTTCGAAGAGAGGCCTCATCCACTAGTGGATTGAATATGGCTGTGATTTAGATAAGGGGAACTAAGGTGGACAAATCTTACATTGTCATCAGAACCATGCTGGGAGTCCTGCAATGCAGCTTTCGTGGGAGTGGAATAAATATAGGACACGAGGGTAAGGGTCTATGTGGTGGTCCGCATCCCTCACCTAAATGTCAGATGCCGTCCTTAGAAGGTAAGTACTCGCTCCGGAAATCGCCAACTCGAACAAATATCCTAACTCATAAAATGCATGATCAGTTTTTCCTTCGTCTTGAAAAGCTATATTGCTAGTTAAGGTTCTTTTTTCAATGGTAATAACATTGTATACTTGAACACAGGGTAGGGTAGGGGGGGCCCAAGCATATGTGCTCCTATTGGAGTATTGGACGTAAATACACTGCTTTTCCTTCCTACAAGAAAACTGCTAAGTCAGGTATTACGAGGGAATTCCCTCCCTACATATAACGCCCTGCGTGAGCGTTACATTTGTTTCATATACATACAGGATCAACCGCAAATCCGACGATAATATGGCGTGAACGTAGATAAAAAAAAATATCTAATATTCTGTCGCGCCATCAGTTTAGACAGTGATGATGTCGCTTTCGTAGACAGATAGACACAACCTCCTAATTTACTAGATTTTTTTCAGAATTTTATTCTTGTAAAACCTTCCTTTTGCCCTAATGTGTGTAGACAAACTGATTGTATAAAGTTAATAGGATCATCTGAACGCCCTTGGCCTGAGAAGCCCTCATGAACGACATAGAGTAGGATAACAAATTAAATTACATATTTTAAAAGTAATTTCGCTCTCTTCATGACATAAACAAGCAAAAGAAATTAAAGGTATTGATCCAAGAGGTAGGTAGGTAATTATATTAAATAAAAATCAGAATAATTAAGTTTCCTTCATCCGTGGAAAAGTAGCAGCATGAGCTAGACTCTCTTCACACAGAGGGAAATTCAGGGACGTACCTAATATTTCAAGCTATACATTTGCTTTCCCACGGTTTGCTTCAGTTCCTTGTGATTGGATAATTTAACTAGTACTTACCAATAATAATAATTTTTGTAAGCATATTTAATTTCGTTTTTGCCACGTATGGTGGGACTCAGCAGGGGGATCGGAATGAATTATTTGCTTCAGAGGTTCCGCGATATGGAGAAAGTTGGGAACCACTGATGTACAGTTTCATGTATTTAACGAAAGAAACCTCATTGATTTCAGTTTTGTTTTATGATAACATCTGAACTTACAGTAATATCCTTGTTGAACAAAAATGAAAACATTTTTTTTTTTTAAGTAACCTACTCTAAATTACATTTGGTTATTTTGATTAAGTTCATATGAAGAGACCACTAGTGAGGAACTAACCTACTAAGCCCTTCCCTGTACTAGTTTAATTAACTCAGAGGGAAAATATGAGTAATAAGAGAAGGTATTCAGCGTTAATTAACAGAAAATACTTCATTATAAACCGTATTAATGTAGGCCTTCCACGTTTAGTTTTTTCTACTTCAACGAAGAAACTCGTGGTAAAATCGTAAGAGTAAAGTATTTAGCTTGCAAAACTTCTCTTCTCTTGTCGTATGACGAAGACTCAGGAGGAACGAACGAAGAGAAGCAAGCAGCAGAGCACACACAACAGCAGTCTTCAGCAGAAAATCAATAAACGACAAACTTTTGCCGCCATTTCTCCTGTTCCCCTTCCTAGTTCTCTAACAACACATGCATTCCCTCTCTCCTTCCCCCCTTTTCTCTTGCTTCACTCTGCTTGTTACCCTGTTCTCCTCTTGGAGTACTGAAAACGTACCTTCGTCGTGGTGTCGGTGGAAGGAACTGGATTCAAACACCTACCACCTCTCTTTTTATCTCCTTACGTTTGTTTTTTTTAATTCTTTATGCATATAATTCACTTCTACTACAGAAGAAGGAATTTTCAATCAACGAAAACGGAAATCCAGGGTTTTCCGTACGCAATAACCTCTTCCTCATCCCCTCTTTCTCTCAACTAAAGTGATAACTATCATCAATTGGTTCTTCACACCTTGTTTCCCGCCCGACCTGTTGTTGACAGTATTTCCGTTCTGTACAAGAGAGGTGTCTTTTCACAAGTACTGCTTTTTGTCCTCATTGAGTTGAGAGGGAGGAAGTAGGGGGAGGAGGGAAGTTATTGTACCTGTGTGCTTTTACATCAAAAGAGAAGTTTTTGCCTTTGATAACTCGAAACGTTTCTGAATGTTTAATCTCCATTGTCATGTTATTCACACTTCCCCCACCATCGCCCGGAAACTTTATTTTTAAATTCACAACATTCCACAGCTAGGGCATTTTCGATTATAGTTTCACAATTGAATTTATCCTCTTTCCCCCACTTTTTTATGAATACATTGACGAAAAAAATTTTTTTTTTCATAAACTATTAGTCATCAGCTTGGACTAATATGCAATTTGAAGAAAAAAAGATTGGAGCGACCGTAGCTCAGTTGGTTGGCCGTTAGCTTTGCATTTCGGTTGTCCTGGTTTGGCTTACATTGGCATTGTTGCAGACAAGAGTATAAACCCGCGATGCAGCGAGCATAGTAGTACGGAGAGTATATGCGTTTGCCTTATAAGTGAGACATTCGTGGAATTGTTTCGGAGATGACAATTTTCACTTGTATTATTGCCTCTGTCCTCAATTCCACTAAGAGAATGACGAGGTTGTACACTGACTAGACCTTTTACGTACCTTCCCACACGGTACAGCGATACTGGCCAAGTTTGTAAACCCTTGAAGATCAGTTGGCTATGGTGGTACTAGTGGGGAAGAAAATTTCATTCTTGATTCCTAAGTTCTTTTGTAGAGCGAACAAATATTTATCATTACCGAAAATAAAATAAATACACGTTTGAATTATACGATGTCGCAACTGACATGTGAAGTCCAGCAGGTGGATTTTATAAATTTGGTAAAGTGTCGTGAATTAAATTGAAAATGAAATATACACAGGAAGAATAAATGGTTACCGTTACCCAGTGCAGTACAATCAAATGTTTGGTTTTCAACATTACATGGAGAATCCTTATTGTAATTTTAAAATTTTAAGGCTGAAATTAATTCTAGTATATCTCTTTAGAGATTCAAACTATAGTATATTAAAATACTCGAACTTTAATTTCCAACTGACAGTTTAATTAGCAGATAAATTTTGCTTGTCGTTTCTGTTTTCTAAATCGTAAGTTGGATGAACATTTTAGTAATAGTAAAATTTGAATCTTTATATGGATACACTTGAAGTAATTTCATTTCTTATGATTGAAATATGGGTTGTCTACGTAAAGTTGAAAACCAAACATTTGGTTGTCCTGCATTGGGTAATGGTAACCAAATTATTACATAGTTTTCTTTAATTCACAATGGCTCATCGTGTCCTCAAATCTTTCCAATTTTCCGACGTCATACAATGGTGAAATTTTGCACAGCGACGTAAGTCGGGTGACAATACAATATTCCATTGTTACGTTCATATAAATAGATAATAAATTACAGCCATATTCGATCCACTGCTGGATGAATCCTCTCCCCGGAGGGAGGAGTTGGTTTACTGCTCCCACGTTGACCAGACGGATTGGGAGAGGAGAGCCGAAGCTCTCACTGTGATCACCACTATCTTTTATTCATAGCAGCTCCGAATTGCATTGCGATGCTGGGTAGACACCGTTCCGTGGAAAAAAAATCCTTGGCAGTGCCGGGACCCGAACACGGGGCCCCTCAATTCGTAGTCAGCAACTCGAACCACTAGACCAGCGCACAGTGCGGCCGATTCCAAAAAAAATCTGGCCAATAGTCAAAAACTAAAGTAAATGGTCTCAAAATCTGTACTCGTTTTTTTTTTTGTTGTTGTTGCTGATTACGAATCTGAAGTCAGTTGCAAAATGTAACCACCTATTCGTGAAACAGCTTGTATCTCATGTTACAATCAAGATGCATATAATTTTCATGTTTTTTTGGGGTCACTGATTACGAATCTGAAGTCAGAGTTTCAAAATTTAACCCTTTTAACAACATTTTAACGTTTTTAGCGTATACTTAAATGATATTTTTTAAATGAAACATTACGTTGTTTTTTTATAAATGACTCCTGATTAGATGTAAATTGAGTAATAATAAATATATTCGCAAATACATTGGTATATAATAACGGAATTTTAGGTAGATAACTCGAAAGAAGAAAAAAAAACTTTGTAAAACACTTTTCTTAAACAATTTGTACTAAAAGGTAAAAAAAAAAATGTTTATGCATGACCAAAAGGAAAAGCATAGGGCGTTCCAACTGAAGATTTATAAAGTGACTGTATATGAGAACGCGCCCTATGCGTTTCTTTTTAGTCGTTCATAAACAAAATTATTTTTTACTTGCTAGTAGGTATTGTTTTTTTTTTTAAGTTTTTTTTATTTCATTATTTTCTGTGTATCATGTACGTAATGAAAAGGAGCAACTTGCGATTTTTTCTTTCTAAAAAAGACATTCCATTCGATGACGCAAGCCTTAGTGGTAGGTGATGCTACGATGACGACTAAGCAGAAGAATTTTTCTGGCAGGAAATGCAATCTCTGAAAAGCACTTTGAACCGCAAATGTTGTGACTGTGTCGGAGTGCAGTACCGTGTACTGTTCGTTGAAATTACTTTTCTTTTGCTCTTTAGGTGTGTTGATTCATCTTTCAAGCTGTAAATTGCACAATAAGAAGCAACAAATAAGCGTTAATTTCCTTTTGCACATAAAACTTGTACAGAATACAAAATTCAGATCAGCTCAACGACCGTTTTTCTTTGTGCACCAGAAAAACTGAAAGAAATAGAATGCCTTTTAATTTGGATTTCACTGAATAATTGAACAGTAAAGATGGTTGAACATCTTTGATTCGACTATAATAATAATAATATGTAAACTAAACAGGTCTTCTTGATAATATTCTGAAGCATGGCACACTCAGAGGATCGCTAGACATTTGAAAAAAAAAAATATGTATGTACCAATCGCTTTCTTAGCCACCATTCCTTTTAATCTAGTCGTGCAAATAAAAGAATGATGTTTTCTTGTCACCACCAACCCACATGCAGTTTTTATTATGTAAATAGAAAGCATTGTCGCTGTAACGGTATTTAAAGTTATATCGAAAACATTTTGAGAGACAGCATAGCTGACTAGTACTGTGTTTGGATATTGGAAAGATATGAACACATCCACGAGAACACACTACTTATTACAGAAGTTTTTAAGATTTTTGAATCCAATGCGATAGACTGTAAAATGGTGACCAACAAACTATTGGGAATAGTGGAATTATTTGAAATTAGAAATGGCTAAATTCTTAACGTAAGTTTACACAGCTTCCGATTTATGGTAGGAGTTTCTGATTGAATTTTTGGTAATATTTTGGAAAGAAATTTGCTGTTTCTTTATTTAACTATCAGGGACTATGTAGAAGAAACTTGCTTTTTTATATTTCACCCGAATGAGTAACAGAAATTGTTTCAAGAAATTTGCATAAAAAAAATATATATATCCGTTGGATACAACATTTGCTACAGTCGGCAGTCAGTCTTTCAGAGATTAAATACTGCATAGCTTGTGAAACTTACTCCGTTTGATCTGCATTTTTATTATTGAAAAATCGACGTGAGTTTGGTAAACCTGTTGGTGAACATTGACAACATTTCTACTAGTGATATCATCTTTGATGCGAAAGAAATTTGCACGAAAAACTGGGGAGAAAAAAATAATCCAAAAGTTGCTCATCAATTCCCCCCCCCCCCCTCCGGGACAAAAATAACTATTTGGATCCCTTGATACCTTTGTAATGTCAAAGGTCAGCCAAAATTCCGTGTTAACGCTTTAATAATCTTCGTACGATGCGATTCAAGCATTCATTTGATATGATTTAAGAACTAAAGCCGTTATAGTGCTCCAGTACAGCTTACGATTACAGATTATGTATGAATCATCTTGTTTATACTGCGCCCTTTCTCAGTTTCATACATATTAGCTTGTTTTTTTTTTTATTTATTAAAAAAAATCAAGTTGCAGCTTATGTCCATAAGAGTAACTAATTATGGCTTACGGAACTCAACGATATCTCGGTATTTCCAATAGCATCTTTCCGAACGGCTTCTCAACCCCGATGTAATATACTCTTAGTTTTCTCCCATCTAAACTATGTGGCCTATCTATCTTAGCCGTCGTGATTTCATTATTCTTATAGGCTTATACTATCTGATGAATACAATCTGTAAGAGATATTCATTATACACTCTTCTCCATTCTTCGGTCATCTCAACTGCGTTTTGGTCCATATATCTTTCTCAAAACAGTATTTTCAAACACTCCTGTAATTTTTATTTATCTGTCAAGTTCCTACTCCCAACTTTTTCAACCATAAAGTATTATCGGCCATTTTGTATATTCGGTTTCAACTTTTGAAGGGATACAGGCACTTGCCTAACGACACTGAACTTCGTAAGCATGGATTCCAAACCCAGGATCTTCTGAAAGTTAAGTAATCTACCAACTCAGCCGCGGCCGCCCGTTACAGTTTCATGTATTACTAGGCCGAGACTGGACACTAATTTCATGTATAGAAGCTATTTTGCCTGCATGTGTGTTTCGTCATTGTAAATTAACAGTCTTTTCTTATCGTCTTGAGAAGACGACTTAATTCATTCTTTATTCTTTCTTTTTGATTCAGCATTGAAAAGAATTCTTTGAATAATCTTCCAAAGAATACAAACTCCTGACTTCTTTAAATGAGTTTTTATTCTTCCCATGCTGTAGGAGTGTCTGCGCGCAGCATTGTGCATCTGGGATGGTGCATTTATTAGTTTGTAAGGCTAGAAGGAACTACTATTTTAAGAAACTTCTTGTTTTTGGCCAGCGCGTACTGACATTTTTTATTATTTTTGTGTGGAATTTAGTTTTCCTGCATTGCGATTATGTTTCTAAACATTTTTCTTTTAATTTACCCACAAAAAAAATGACAGTTTGTGTTTAAGCAGTTCTTTTGATTTTAGGTAGAGGTGTTATGTAAAATTACCCAGAAAAAAAATGTAAAATATACACACAAGCGTATGAGCGAATGTTAAAGTTCTGAAAAGTTACAAGCTTCCAGGATTAAATGAGGAAGTAAAAAAAAAATAAATAGGGATTAAAATTTTCGTTCTATTTTAAACCTCAGTTTTGGATGCCTTCTGAATTTGAGTGGCTCTGCTATCGCCCGTTGCACCTTCATATAAGTAAGGACACTATCCTTGGTATGTACCGGTAATACATGCTGTTACCACAAACGTATACTATTTTATAGTTTTGCGGTATAATTTTTTTTTACAAAAAAACGGGTACATAAAATCAAATATACTGCGGTTTGACAAACTCATTGCTAACTCATTTTGTAAAGGGACCCACGACATTTTTTTTTTTTTT
>JAGDQP010043204.1:0-16296 GCA_022664845.1 Lepisma saccharinum
TGTTGTGTTTGCATTCTTTGTTGTCTCGATTCTTGGCAGTGGCGGCTCCGTACAAGTTGACTCGGAGTGAGATCATCCTTTTTCCTTCAATATATATATTTCTATGTATATGGAAACAAGTAGGTCGGAGCTCAATCGCGGAATTGCACGGCACCTCAACTATTTTCGTAGCCCTAGTAGTTCCTGATTTGAAAACTGTCGACAGACAGACATAGCGATGTATGAGGCTTCTCAGCACTTGTTGCTGAAGCCTAAATATGTTGTATAAAGTTTCCCTGTAGGAACTTCTTAGTTTATGCAGAAGAAATTTTACACAACCTATCACGTAAATATACCTGTACATTCGATAAAAACAGTAATGTATTTTTATAAATATCAAGTGAGGTGGAGCGAGCGTCAAATTTTGATTATATGTATGTGGTTGGTGAAGTTCGCCGAGACCTCTCGAACAACAACTCAACCACCTTCGTAGCCCTAGTAGTTCCTGTGTCGAAAGTTGTCGACAGACGGACGTAGAGGTAATGCCTTAGACACAGTAAAGTTAACCTTTTTACCTATTAAGCTATGCTTTGCTAGGATTGTTGGAGTGGCATTTTAATCTGATAACACGGGTTATTTGAAATACCAATGTGCTTATTTCAGTGCATAAGATTTGCAATACGCTATTTAAAAGTAGGGCCTACCGGGAACACACTTCACTCTTTTCCTTTTGCTTTAATGTATGGAGGTGAAGCTGTAATCCATACCTATGACTTGGTCCTTTTAATCAGTCAATAGCAGTATTGTAAACTAATTGATTCATGTTGCTGTGAAGTTCGGTAAATGCTGTTGTCAATTTCTTTGTATTTAATTATTTTCCAGTACAGAAGTTCACAACATTTTTTTTTTTTAACGTACTGTCCACTGTTAAAAATTTTGCTAACGTTGCTAGGAATTCTCTGGGAAGTTTCGCAGAATAATATTTAGTATTTCATGTTGTTTTATTGTAATGAAGGAAAACTCCAAAACTTTTCGTGTGATTATCTGGTTATTTTTAGTATTCAGTTCTGCAAATGCGCAGAATGAGAAAACTGTTTCTTACCATAACTGCGCACGCAACTTGAATCAAGAGTTTGCTGCCGCTTTTTTTTTTTAATGGGAATTCCGAACCCTAATTTACAATTACATAAATGATTAAAATGTGGCGTAAACCGTTTGATCAACTTATAATTATATTGTCTCAATTCCGAAGATATAAACTAACACTCTATACTGTTTTCTTTTAACTGGAAATTTAGAGCAGTCCGTACGACGCTGGATTTTCAATAAAAAACTGGGGTCAAATCTTCTTTTAGATTTTTTTTTCTTTTGCCCCCACCATTCTTGACAACTGTATTGTGGATGCCTTTTTAGCCAAATTACGGTAAGTTCCCAGGTAGATATTGTTGCCTAGGTTTACTAAGGAATGTTTCGGAAAGTCTTTAACAGTGTATGTTCATTTATTTTTATAAATCTGTTAGAAAATTTCCACTATTACGGCAGCATTTTTTTTTTTTTCATTTTTAACGTAACAGTTATTCAGTCAAATTTAATGTAACTTAGAAGTAGCAAAACTTAAATGTTACTAATATATAGTACTCGCAGTTTGTGGTACAATATGGATCGGTTTCCATAATAGAAATATTCGTGTGTCACACTTATTGGTATTTTATATATTCTAACTAAAGCTTTATATTACTTTAAAATTGTAATATTTTTCTCTCTATTTCAGAATATTATTTCTAATCTAAACCACAAATTAACTACGTAACAAACTATGTTAATATCATATTCATATTCTTGTTCTTGTACTGAGATCGGAAAGCCTGCATACCCATTTCAAATGTCAAGGGGCGGCAACTTTTTAAAGTCTATCATCTTTCGAGATTCTAGAGACGACTGAGGTTTACAATCGAGACCGAGACCAGAATTTTCAAATCCAGACGTGACCAAGACTGTCCTAATAAATTCGAAACGTGAACGAGACTGATGCCAGGCTAAATTTAGTATTTTATCCCATAAGTAATGTCGTATTTTTGCACCGTGAGGAAAACAACGATAACTTACCTGGAACAGTACGTTAGCCAGGAAAATAGTCTCAATCGGACTCCACAACACTCCACTCCACCAATTGTTGATTCCCCGATGAAAAAAGTGACCGGTTTTGGAGACAAAGAACTGGGTAACGGTTCGTCGCACGTCATCCTCATTTTGCAGTTTTCTCGGAAAGGTGGTTTGGCAAGCTGCGAAACGGACAGTAGTCTGTTCGTGCAACATCTGGTGAAAACGCCGCGTGGGGGAGTTTCTCCAAGCCACATTACTCGATCTCAGTACAAGTCCTTCTTGGTGTGTGTGAGCACGCGTTATCACCGTGGATGAGGACACCCTTGCGGTTAACCAGAGAATGACGTTTCTCAAACAATGCAGTCCCTAGGTGACCTCGGAATGGCCGAGAGGTTATAGCGCTCGTTTTCTGTGCGCGTGGTCACGGGTTCAAATCCCGCCGGGGCCCATTGAACGCAGTGGTTCGGAGCCCACTTTTCCAAAAACTGTAGGTCCCGTCCTTAGAAGCTCACCAGCTCGTTTAGAAGGTTATTAACAATTCACTCTCGCAGTTCATAGGCGTTCAAGCTGCTGATAGTAAACATCTGCATTGATAGTCTGCTTACGTGGCAAGAGCTCAAAATGGATTATTCCACGGATATCCCACCGAACACTCAACATCACTTTGCAGGGGTGGAAATCTTGTTTTGGCACAGTTCCTGCCCCTTCCCCGTTTAGGTACCCACTGCCATTTGCGTGTAATGTTATGGTAAGGATCCACTTTTTATCCCCTGTCACCATTCTGTCCAGCTATGGGTAAAGTCTGTGATGGGTGAGCAGGGAACTGCAGATGTCAACTCGCTGCTGCTTCTGTTGAGGTGTTAACGAATGGGATACCAATTTTCCAAGTTTTGGCACGTACCCAAGGTCCTGCAGATGACGATGAAAGGTCGAATGGAGTTCGCTGACCAGTTCTACATCAGTTTGCATGGAATTTGCCTCCACCGCTGGTCGTAGGGCATCGTTGTCCAGCTGCACAGGTCTCCGTTCTCGTGGCTTATCGGTGAGGCTGGTGTCATCAGACAGAAACCCCTGGTACCACCTCTGGCACTTTCGCACATCAACAGCACTCTGATCATATACGCCATTGATATTTCGTACCGCTGCGCTGGCTGGATGTTCCTGATGAAATCCATACAGCATGACATGCCGAATGTGGTCCTCCGACACTGCCATGATCAAACAGAAGCCACACCTCCAAAACGTGGAGTAGACCATTCTCTTGCTACTCACTGCTGCACAATTAAGTGCTCTATGTGAATTAGTTATGGCACGTGCCATCTACTTCACTATTCGCACGTCTGACGGCGTCATTGCAACGGTCATCGCACATACGACATTACTTACGGGAAAACCGGGAATTAACTTAGGTGTAATTATGTGCATTTCGTATACACTCCAAGCCTCTATACACGAAAGAAACTGGTGGACCCCCTCCCCTCGGAACCGAAATTCTGCCTTTCTGCCTAGAGAAGTTAAATACGAGACATGGGCTGTCTGATTATGACCTTGGGCTTGATGTGTCAGATTTTGTTGCCCTTCAATATTGTCCAATTTTATCTAGTGAGTCAGAACAAGTTTCTCGAAGTACAAAAACATTCTTGTCCGAAAACAGAAGTTTAAAATAGTTTGAATTTTTAAAACATCATGTCGTAATCAAGTCCAATCTGTAAGCAGTATCGTTTCGCTATCATTCAAAAAGCTGTATTCAAAATAAGTGTTGTTCTAAGCAAACGTATTTGAATATTTGAGTATATAAACAACTGAATTTGAGAGTTGAAGTATAAAAACAAATTTATACCATGTTAAATCTGTGGGTGCATGAAAGAATTTGATTTTTTTTAAGTAATTCTCCCAAAATAACTTATGGGTGTCCAGCAATGTTCTCTAAAATTAGTTGTCCGGAAGCAATATTTGATTGTCCAAAACACGGTGTTTTTGTACAATCTCCCATAAGGGTTAATCTTTAAACCTATTTTTCTCGAAACTAGATAAATCTTACTCATCAGATTCTTCCATGTACCCACAGAAATGATATGTGCTAAATGAAGAACGAATGTCTGCATTCATGAAGGATTTTGCAGTAACTGGAATACAGCATTTACAAAAAGCTAAGGTGTTTTCGAATTTTTAAATTTTATTTATGGCCTTTAGGCATCTACGACTCAGGCTGGGATTGGGGAAAAGGAAAGGATTCGGGAAGGTGTCGGTCAGAGCCTATGTTGAAAGTGTCACCCAGGCATTTTCCTGGCACGACTGAGGAAAAAACTGTCAGAATGGTCGGTCGATGGAATCAAACCCACGACTTCCCGAATGCTAGACCAACGCTGAGCTACCCCGGCTCGGTGAGTTGTTTTCGAAAGTGCATATTGTTTGGTATATTTTGCTCCTTTTTAGTGCATATTCGCATGCTTATTGTAGTTTCTTTTAAAAAAAGAAGTGCATAAACTATCCGTGCGCCACTGATAACAAATACACCAAACATTCGTTGAAATGTATGTAATTTACTTATGTTTGCTATCCGACCACGTACCTTTTCTTTAAAAAAAAAATCGTTCCGCAAAGGAAATCTGTTCGGGACATCGACTTGGAAGGAACGAACTCTTTTTACTTGCTAGAAGAAAGCCCATCTACCTTTACTTCAGCAAATTTCTGGGAATCCCCTACTTCCTTCTAGGCATCCCTTGCACCCTCAATTGTACAATTTTGGAATACGCATTTTTGGATATACCAGGTTTGAATTCTTTGTCTGTACGACGAAGCATTATTTCTACTGTTAATATTATTGGCAATATCAGCTCTAGAGATCATTTCTCCACATTTCGGCTCCTACTGCGCGAAACGAAGCATCTGTGCACCCTCGATGGTCTACTTTAAAAAATATTTTCATGTCAGGAATCCCGAGAAGTGATTTTGTCGGTGTTGGTTTGCTACACCCTGTATACTTGGCAAACGCCCAGATTTACAACAAGACAATATCTTGCTCAAATCCTTGTTCAAATCATATAATTGCATGACAAACTAACTAACTAACTCTATGGCTTATGTAACTCGCAAGTTCATCGCCGCAATAACAAACGTTCGCCATTAAATTATATCCTGGGCAATATTAAGCCAGTTTTCATCACGAACACTTACTTCTCGAAGATCTCTTCTAATACTGTCTTCCCAACGACGTCTCGGTCCTCCCAATGGTCTCCTTCCATCCGGCCTTCCAACCAGGATAGAATATAATCTTCGTTTTTCCCCCATCCGAGCTACATGGCCCATCTTAGTCGTCGCGATTTCATTATTTTTACATTTGGTGAATCGTACAGTCCGTGGAGTTTTTCATTATGCAGTCTTCTCCACTCTCCAGTCATCTCGTCCTGTTTCGGCCCGTATATCTTTCTCAAAACCTTATTTTCAAACACACGTAATTTATGCTAATCTGCTAGGGTCGTACTCCAACTTTCGCAACCGTAAAGTATTACCGGTAAAATAACCGTTCTGTATATTTTCAATTTCCTTTATATTAATCGCGATGTTAGAAGTTTTTGGACTGAATAGAAACATGCGTTCCCCGAAACTAAGCGTCTTTTTGTTTATCCGTGACCTCATTTTTGCTTGTTACGTATTGCATGACAAAACAGAACAAAAATGTAAACTTAATAGAATATGCAACCTTTCCTGACATTTCATTAGAAGTCTAAGAACTTTCATTAAAGACAAAATTTAATTTTTTAAAATTTGAAGTTTATGTCTTTATCAGTGGGAGAAGCAGATGGAAGGTAGTAGCCGTGGACTTAATTTATTATTACTAATTCCGACAAAGATCTGATGTGACTGACAAAATCTTGGAAAGTGTCAGATGGCCGACGCGAGTAAAATTCGAATTCGTACCGACTCCTGAAGTTTTCTACGTGCTTTTAGTAAAACTGCCAAGTTGTGGACAATTAGTTGATGACACGCGTCAGATACAACGTAGCACATGTTCAGATCGAATTTTAAATACTTTTTCTAGTTACAATCTTTTATACCTGAGCTGAAATTTCGAATGCCTGCTAGGGAAATTCGAAGTAATCACCAGCACATTGATCGGCCCAGGCTTTCCCTCATCCGGAATCCCCTTTCATAGACGTTTCACAAGCTGACTGCCAAGGGACATAAACCTCTTCGGTAGAGAGACGAAATTCAATTCTGCTGTAAGACGCTACTTCAGTCATAGCAATAAATAATCTTGATTTTATTTCTAATATTGTTATTATTATTATTGTCTTCGCAATTTTGATTTGTTGATTTTGACGTGTTATTAACTATTTCAGCGTAAAATTGACTTCTAAGCTCAATCTCCTATGTCGTTAAACAAATATTTTTGGCCACCATTTTCTTATTCTTGTCGCTAGAAGAGTGCTCGCGGACGAACGTCATTTCTGAGACTTCTGACGGGATCATGCCGCAGGTGTCTGACCATTCCATGCAATGTAAACAATTAGAGAGAGTATTGATTTTTACGTCGTTCCTAACCAGGGGGAGGGGTGAGAATGACAACTTGGGGAGTGCAATTCATTTTAGTACGCTTAAAAACAAGTTAATTTTGTGCGGTGCTCATGACAAATCGAACATCTATTAGATATTTTCCTGTGATAATAGAGTAATGCATCTTTCTTTCTAGACAACAGATATTAATTTCGTAGTCGATTTGTAATTAATTACTTTTACTAATTTTTATTCTCAAAGGGAGAGATATTAAAACACCTATATGGAAGACATTCATTCGGGATAGAAAGTTAGTCACTCAAGTTTATTTGGCAACCACAAACTTTATATACTACAAGACCGAAAATCACAGAAGAGTCTCTCTGGAATGAACTTAGTAATAAATGATAATGTGAAAAACGCGGAAATCGCAGCAGAAATTAAATAACATTGTTTATTAAGTTACTATCGGTTTCCTTTCATACATTTCAATGATTTCAATTTTTTTCATCTCATCTTCTGGAAATTTCCACGAAAAAGCAATTGAATTACGACATTTTAGTAGAGGTTGTGCAATGTCTGTTATGTGTCAAATTATCGTTAATATTCAGTTCTTTGGAAATCATGACGAACTTCTACAAAATTCTCCTCGTGGCGTAGGAGGGCAGTAGTATACACGAACAAGCTATTAGCATACACAGCGGAACAACTCGTTTAGATGAACTTAAATAGGATATATAAAACATGTTTTTTAAAAATGTACCGTGGTTGGAGTGTGAACTTATTGTAGCAAACTAACCTTTGGCACACCTGGTACTTCTATTCCAATGGATATTTATTTTTTTAATAAAATTGTGAGCTGAACCCTAACTTACCATACTGAATGTATTTTACTTGAAAACCGTTCACACTATGTGAAGAAGCTATAGAAGAAGCCTCGTGCATGAATGAGAAACACTACGTTACGACGGGATACGGTTATCAAGTTTATAATATTATTTCCTGTGTTTCTTTAATTTAATTGAATATATAAGATCTAGAAGATTTCAGTCTAATTATGAAAATCTACAACAAAATACTGAATCAATAACATTACATGAGAACTCTGGCGTGGTGAACTGACGTTCGTCTGTTAACTAAATATGTAACTACTGTAATGACATGTTTTGACATCAATATGTAATAGTTTGTGAGCAATTCATTTTTAGACGATATAAAACATAATTTAGAATTTAATAGAACGAGAACGAACCAGCTTAGAACTTCAAATGAACAAGAACTAATAAATGGAACGAATTTAAACTAAATTATTTTAGGACACTAGGTTAATAAGCGTGTCGCGAAAAAGATTTTGTTTTAAGTAACAAGTTTTAGTTTTAAAAGATAACATTATAACACATAATGAAAAAAATCAAGTAGTAACTTGGGACATTTAACTGAATTATTATGTCATTCGAATTTAATTCTAAATATATCACTTAATAATTGTGTAAATAGTTTTCCGAAATGAATTACTTTTCTGCTTTAAGTTGGAATTATATTGATGAATGGAACAAGAACACTTCGTTTACCTTAATGCTGTCGGCGCACAGTCCTCCAGGAACCAAATTTAGCTGGACAAAATTATTGTTACTTTGAAAGATTGCATTTTGTATGGCAAATGTTACACCGTGTTGTCAACCCAAATGCATTGGTCAGATGATGTATAAAAATAACTAATGAAGAGGAAAATGACAAAGTGTTTATGTGCGTTATGTGGATAGTTTACATGAGTGGATTACGAATTGCGAAGTATAAACGTGTGTGTGTGTGTGTCCAGGTAACATGTAATTGTTTCAGAGCTACAGGTAATAGACACTAACATGATCAATTACCCATGGATTTACTGTAGCTTTAGACATAATTATTAAGCATGTACGAGTCTTACTAAAGAAATACAAAATGTGTCAACAACGACAGAGAGTTACAAGTACTCGTCACAAAACAGGCATGATTATGAAGAAATTAAAACAAATATGAACTAATTAAAAATACATGTAGGAAAATTGACATATTAATGACAGTATAACAATGCATTTACCAAAAAAAAAAAAAAAGAAGGTTATGTACAGGAACGTGCAGAAACAAAAGAAAATTCTACACACTAACAAAAATGTAGGCGCAAAACAAAACCTTGTGTCTTCACTAGACTCGCCGAAAAGTACAGCATATGTAGAGTAGAATTTCTCAACGTGGTGTCCAAGAGGGTTGCGAGACGAGATGAAAAATAAATTTAATTACGGTTATGTAGCTTAAAACGAATAGATTTCAAAGAAGGTGTTTTATTTTGATTGCTGATTTTATCATTACTAATGTAATTTGTTGAAGTTTTTTGAAAATATAATTAAGATATTTATTATCAAATACAGCAAATCAACTGTCATGTTTTGAAATGAAAAATAAATATTACACAAAATATAAAAGACAAAAAAATTAAAACGTTACGAGAGATGGCACAAGATTAAGATTAGTGCGAAATCTGAACCCATTTTGATTTAAGCAATTCCGAAATGTCCGGTTCTATTTAACATCTTTAGTTGCTTCCAGTTCAAACTTCTCTTGACATGCACATTTATCTCGCAGTCAATTTCCAAGTTAGTCACTACCACCACTATCATACTTCATGCGGAGAAAAACGCTGTTCTACGTCAAAAGTTAGGTACCCATGTTTTTAACATACATTATACTATGTATGTATATACTTTATGTTCACGCCTTCAGAAGGCTATATAATACACAGTGACGGCCTGAGCCATAGATGCCTAAAGGCCTTAAAATAAATTCATAATATAAAGTGAAACAAAGCCGCTTATTAAAAACAAGAAAATTACTTTTGGGGGTCACCGGCTGAAAGACAAAGTAAAAGGGGGTCGCAGGATAAAAAAAAAGTTGAGAAACGTTGGTGTAGAGAATCTATCCAGGATCACCAACAGTATTGTTACTTTCATAGTAAGTCTCTTCTTGGCATTCATCTCAATCACTACTCCATGCGGTCTCTGGCTAGTTCTTTTTTGTCAAGCTTTATTCTCACTTTGAGCTGATTAAAGAATTTGATCACGTCTTCCACGTTTTTCTCTCGAAAATTTTGTAGAGCGTTTCTCGGTATTGCTGATTCGATGATTATTACTTTCATGAACTGAACTGTGGGTTTTTAGTATTTTTGGCTCACGCCGGGAAAGTATCTGCCAGGGCCGTACTTAAGGTACCTTCCCGATATTCACCTGGTGAAACTTAGGGAAACGCTGGAAAACCTGTCAGGATGGTCGATCGCGAGCTTCGAACACGCATACCTACCCATCGCTGATCAAAGTCTGCGACGTTACCACCTTGACTACTGTTGCCGGGTACTTTAATTCACGGGCATATAATACCAGTTGTACTGGTTGAAAAATAACATGGCAGATTCATCGGTGCGCCCATTTACGTTTCTGTATTGTATAAAAGTTGTCACATCGCATTTTGATACTTGTAGATTTTTAAATTTATTTTTGACCTTTAGAGATCCATAGCTCAGGCCGGGGATAGGGTAGGGGAAATTGAGGAACAATATCAGCATTTGCCTGGTGTAACTGAGGGAAAAAGTGGAAAAACTTAGTCAGGATGGCTGCCCACTGGTACAGAACCCAGGACTTCCCGAATGTTTTTGCTACTTCCAATCACATTTTCACTACTTCTTCACGTTACAATGTTTAACAATATACAGAAATACACATTCATTCTTGTAAGAATGTTGTCGTTCATTAAGAAAGTTGCGTAAACTTCATGGTATGTCAGATGTCACTGAACAGTTTCACTTGCCATATTTGCACAACGAACTCAATTTATTAATCAGCAAGTTCCAGCAGGTAAGTTGTCAATGAGAAAAGAGATCTGGAATGAAGCATTGAAAACATGTGAAGCTGAGTGCGAATAAAATCGTGTATCAATTTTGCTGGTCTACTATTTTGCCCAGTTTGAATACACGTGTACAAAATTAGGTAATTTGCTTGATTTCAAAGACATCTATTATTCCGAACGAAGTCAGTACAAACGTAAATTACATAATCAAATACTATCATGAGCTGACTATCATTCAACTTCGTTGGGTCTTAACGAAATGCCTGTTGCAACAGCTTTATCTGCATCACACAGAATCTACAACACTTCTATCGTCCTTTTCACACTTTATATCCTAATTTTTCCTCTGATCAATATTACACAGTTTTCCAAGTATGAATCCTTACTCCCAATCTAATAACTTTTACCCTGAGATATGCTTGACGGAAAATAGACAACTAAGAATTTATAATTCTGTCCAGCTAGTTTTGACTTCTGAATCACTGTGCGTCGTTCATCATCTTTACATATATCGTAGTAGTAACAATAATAATAATACTAAATAGCAGATCTAAATAATAATCCGGACAATTTTAATAAATTAACCATACAACTGTGTCTGTTTATATGGCTCGAGCAATTTTACCACGCTTGCATGTCCTTCAGCGCTACCTCGAAATTTTCAGCTTGCAGCGATGTCACAAGATATCTTTGACCCTAGGTGGGTACTTGTCTTGGGTTCCTCTACCACCTGCAACATTTTGATCCGGTTGATCTGAGACATCCTATGCATGCTGAATTTCACATGTTAAAATAGCAATATTGTTAGATTACATAAATACAGAAGTAACCTTAGAAACATCCATGCCGCCACCACCGACTGTCGGGACGGGCTTAAGCCATAGTGCTGTTACCGCACATTAAATTCATTTTATCTTATCTTACCACCGCCTGTATTCTATTGGACTACCGGCATTGTGGACTATTACCCGGCATCGCAATTTCCACTGCAACAAACTGCGTTGGAGCACCAGCATAGGAATTCCATCCCATTCCTCACGACAGGCTCTCCAGAGGCTAGGGAGTGTGTGGGGACGGCGATGTTGCAGACGTCGTTTGAGCACGCCAAATGTGCAAAAATCCATGGGACTGGCATGGGGGCTCTTTACAGGAATGTCATGAAAGGGAATAACACGAATTTCAGTTTCTTGCTCCATGTTCCGATACAACCGAAAGGATTATCTGGTTGTGGCTTGACGCTTTGTCCATGTGGATCCGCACCTGCTTAGTGCTGGCTCCATACAAAAGAACGATGGCTGTCCGAAACATGGGGATCATGATGGCTTCCTGGAAGCAGGCAGCATTCACCTTGATGTCTGTTTCAACCTTACGGATGATCAACTTCCACTGGTGCCCGAATCCAGTAACAATCATGATTCCCCGTGGAAAACTTGAACGACACTGGAGGTAGAAAGAACTCTTTTCGTCCCGTTCCGGTGCTGTCACGATAAGTAATTGTACGAATGTAATAATTCCGTGTTAGATAAATGTACGCCTCATTCAATGTGATTACGTACTGCCACTTTGTTCCCGCCAGGTGTTCCTCTTCTTCGCCGTGGAATCCAGGTTTTGGTATAGATGATAGCATAAATGTGAGAATGAAAAAACGGACTAATCTGACTATTTTAATAATTATTTGTTTAATAAATGAACACATAAAATGGTTTGGTTTTATTGCTTTTACAAATTACAAATGTTGGCAACGAACACTCATTTGTTGGACAGCTCAATGAACATGAACCCAATATTAAATTAGTCTCAAACTATACCATTACAATACTATTCACAGTAGGTAAGAATTTCTGCCATCAAATCTACAAGGGCCTCTCAATTGACTTTTCATGCTGAAACTACTTTCGAGATGTTTGTTATTCTCTTTTAAGAACTTTTACTAACAATAGATTGACTCAGCATTTTAGGTGTAATTTGAATGAATTTAATATTCCTTGAAGTTTTAAAACTTGTAATACATTTCAAATTTTATATAAAAATTACGCATTTCTATTCATTTGAAAAGATTTTTTTTATAGAAATAGTTATATACAAAATGCACATTTTTAAATATGCTAGTAGGAAGTATTTATTTACAGATATGTTAGTTACCGACTAAATTAATTGTATTTATTTATGACTTTTATGTAGCTACGGCTCAGGCCAAGTAATAGATGAAATGCAAAAGAAAAAGAAAGGAAATATTTTTCAACCCCAACACTTCTAATACTGGATTGAACTAAAACGAGAAGAGTTCATATTATAAAACACTTCTTGTAGCTTAAAACACTCCAACTTTGAGATTTGGAAATTCACATTTCTACGTTACTTTTGTGATAAATAAAAACGATATCGCTAAAAACCAAAGATTTATGGGCAAATAATTTACAATACTGTCACTTTTTCAGAAGTAGGTCAACTTGTTACAGATCAATTCAGCAATGACAAGCAACTTTAACATAATCTATCTCTAACTTAAATACTCTTCCTCCGCATAAATTTGACTGAAAAAATAGACAGTCCATTAGTGGAAATAATTTATTGGAAATTCTGCAAACAAAATGGAGTATGCAACTCGCAAACGTGGGAGTAGCAATTTGATTCAACTTAAAAATGATTTATGTCTTACGGTGATTGAGGTGTTGATAACCTGTGCCAATGGTTTCTTGCGTCTTGGAAGAAAACTCAAAATTAATCTCAGTCGTAATGTTTACCCCACGTCTGTCTATTCATGTTGATGAATTACCCGTCGAAAACAGTTGGAGAAAACTCAGGAATCTCGAAATGTTTATGATAGTGGCTATTCTATTCCGTATCTTAAAAATGGGAGTGTAAATTTAAACTTTAATAATTTTCATTGTGTTGTAAAGAAAACTCAGAACGAAAGAAATTTTAAAAACAGGAATCAATAAATCTTTACTGCTACTTATACACAGGTCAAATTCAACACAATTACAGTAATAACTACGTCATATTTTAACTTCAGAAACTTCACATGATATGACGGTCACTTGTTATATTTTAACTTCATTAGTCGGCTGGGTAGACAGCAATGGGCTAAGCCTATCAAATGTATGACAAACTTCTTTGTTTAAAAAAAAAAAATACATTCAAAATTTAACTCCATTTAATTATATTTTTAAGTCATAGTAAAATAATTTTATTAATTTTCAGTCATCACGGTATTGTGTAATGAGGTATTGTTACGAGATATAACGAATGTTTTGCATGAAATGTACTAGTGTTAGTTTAATTTCTTATCGTAATTTTGGTCATTTAAACAAGTATAAAAGAAAATAATTTTCCTGGTCATGGTCAATGGAAGTCGTCCGCATTTTCAACACGCTTCTGTCACCAAAGGTCAGAAAAGTAATCTGATTATCTATAGGTCACGAAATTTAAAAATTCCAGCACACATACGTACAACTATTGTGGGTTCTTTCTGACAAAAATGATCAAGATGCCGTAAGAACTGGAAATCTTTCGGTGCAAGGTCTGGAAAGTAAGCTGTTTGCCGAAGTGATTCGAATTCGCCTTTTCTTCAAGAAGGATTGCGGCATTCACACGGGCGTTGTCACGAAAGTTCAGGAAAACATCTTTATAGGCAAGCTATTTTACGGGCACCTTCATGTATTTGTTGGAGGTTGCCACAAAATTTTGCCCTCAAGCGCGCTCATTAGATCTTGAATGTATCAAGGATGATGCCACGAGTTAATCAAGGAACATTAACCAACATTAACCCTCTTGTAGTACTACGCTCCCTATGACATTTTTTGATATTTTCATCTGCACCCAAACATTGTGAAGAAGAAATACTAAGCTCGAAGTGGTGCGTGATGCGTCAATTTCCTAGCGCATGCGCACTACTAACAATCATTTTTCACTTTTTGATCGCTAGGTGCACAAGACAATGTTAGGTACTGAATATTCGATTTCTGTGCGATTTTTTTTTTTTTTTTTTTTTTTTTTTTTTTTAAGTTTTGGTACGGATTCGATTCATTGATCTTCAAATCACAAGGATTGATTGGTGAAAAATTAATTACTGAAATTGAAGAGTAGAAATGCCAAACTTTTCCTTAACCTTTTGCCCATAAGCATGTTCGATGTCCCAAACCTTGTTCCAAGTGCCAAATCAATGAGGAAGATGTGAAAAACAAGGCTGGATTAAGCTATTTGGGGACCCCGAACTGCTGACTCTATTAGGACCCATGTTACCTGTCCTCTGTGCAAGACCGTTGTAACATCATTGTGGACCTCTGAACAAAGCAATTTACTGTGGAAATTTACCTTCATAAACACCCTTGGACCGTTAGTAAAATTCATTATTCGTATTTAAAAAAAAAAAAACTTTAATATGAGAACAAAAATAAATGACAAGCTTCACCACAAGCAAGTACGCAAATTTCAATGCTGTCTGGTTTATCTCATTGATCCAAATCCGATCAAATGTTTTTGAAAATATTGAAAATGTAAGTCCAATATAAGGACTTCTTATCTTGGCACTTCATCCCAACACGAATTGGTCACTACTAAGTTTATCAATTTTAGACACTACTGCACTAAACGGGAGTTTCTCAAAATTCACGCATGTACATTTCTCTGATGCTATGAGTTCGCTTTGGGATATGAGTTCTGTTAAGGTACAGATGCAAGTGCAACATATGTAAAGGTTCTCGCGTATTGGTCTGCATTTCATCCATTCAATCTGAATCAGTAATATCGGTATATTTAAACAGGTCATAAACATTCAAATTCTAGATCCCTTATATAACACTCGATACATTTTCTTATAATTTCAAAACGCTAATTTCTTATCAGATATTTATTTATTTAGTAAGTAAGCTGTACTTGTAATCTGAAATTATGTATCGCAACATGCAGTAAAATCTTAGCAACTGGTTGCAATGTACTTGGCTCAATCTGATAGCTTCACCGTGCTGGGGGGAGATGTTACGTGTGCGATAATCACGAATCCATAGGTAAAAATGTAAAATGTACCAAGTCAAAGTTCAAAGTTACTACAACAGCTTATACAAAATAACGTGTAGAAAAGGGTTGTACTACGACATTTTTATGAACACACCTCTGGTTAATTTGTGCTGACAAATAAAAACTGCAATGCGTGTTTTCTTCCTTTTCTTGCTTTTATTAAATATTGTTTACATATTATCCGGGTTGCATAAGGTGCGGTTAAGATCAGACAATAGGGGAAAGTGCAGTGACGTTTCAGTAGAAGTTAAAACATATTTCGAAGGAACTGTTGCTTCCTGAAATTCTTGAACATAAAAGGAGCATTTGTACTCCATTTAACACAACAATCTTGAATTCTTTCTAACTCCTCTGTAGATATGCACGTTTTGGAGTGAAATTTTTTCTTTGAAAATATAAGATCACAATACCAACTCCAATGTCAATTTAATGCAAGTCACTTTTGTCTACAGCCTTAAAATAATGAACTTGATTAAAAAATTTTGCCATTGATTTTTAAAAAGTACAAACTTAGAAGGAACAAATTGCACAATTATGTTTGTTACTAGTTATGCAAAACATTATTAAAAACCTATGTGGTGGTACTCCCGTTTAATCTTTAAGGTACCAATATTATTAATATGTAAGCTTGTTACATAAAATCAAGTGACTGAATGCAGCTTTCGCATTCCTTTGACGTATTTTCGAAATTACCTCGCATAAATTTCGAGTAAACGTAGAAACTAAAATCCTTCCTGTTAGATAAAACATCTTTCATTGCTTATAGGCATTCCAGCAGCTAGCAACCAAACATGTGAAGTTCTTCTCTCTTATTCCTGATGA
>JAGDQP010043205.1:0-16296 GCA_022664845.1 Lepisma saccharinum
TTTCTCATTTAGTCACTGCCATCAAACGAAATATTAGCATAGTTCCAAATAAAATTAAGTTTTCTAAAGGAATGGGTGGAAGGCGTCCGTGGCCTTAAATCAAGTTACTTCTCCGGAAGCTTTAGTTCTAATCATGGGGAAGGCAGCAAAACTTCACAGCACTCTAGTTAGTTGGTGGTGGTCCACCTTTTGATTGCATTAAAAAAAAACACATCAGGACAAAACTAAATGAAGGAAAAAAAAGACGCAACTGCTCGATGTGCTCAACTATACGCCGTATGCAGTGATGGTTACCGAGGAAATCTTGTCTTTCTTTCGTACTCTTACATACTGGCCTGGATGCTTCACTTGACCATAGAATGAAGAATGATTAGCTCCTACCTTTCTTGTTGACGCTGCAACCACCAAGGATGCCTTGAAGCTCTGTTGTCCTGGGATCGTACCTGGTGGCGTCCATGAAGAGAGACACCTTTGATTTTCACGCGATTTCCACTCAACTGTCAGTAAATAACAGAACAGGGTTCCTGGAGACCCACAATTCTGCCTGTGGAATTTGCGATGCGTTGTAGTCCAACTTAGACCGCAGTCCATGTGTACACATAACATGTCTCTATGTCGCAAAACCAACATCTCGAGGAATGACATGGTAAATAAACAAACAAATGCGGAAGACGAGAATTGAACGAGACAGCGAAGAGATTTCCAACTACGGGGGGACTTTAAAGAGTTATCTGCACATCCTGTGAGATATTTCCCACACCGAACAAAATACCGACGTCGCTAATGCACGGCACTCGTAACAAAAAAAAAGAAAAAAAGAAGAAAAAGAAAACTAAATTGCGATTCACTCCCGAAGTGGTGTTACAAAATATAAGATTCGACTGACTCTTCCAAGTCCCGTTCCCGTGCTGTGTCTTCCTGACCCACATTCTCCTCCTCTTCTTCATTCTAAAATTTCAAAATAAAGGTTTTGGTTGGCTGGCAAAGATCGCAAGTTCAGGTAGATTGTTTTCCTCCAAAAATTCGTTTTCCAGATACTAATGATGTGCTAAAATCGGTCGTGTCCTCAAGTCACTTCGTAGGATCTTGCCATCTTCGAAGTCCAGACATAGCGTCTCCAGTGTAGAGTTCTCTGCGACAGGCAGGCGGGATGGTCCATTAACACCTTTCCTGGAGTTTCGGGGTCTATTCACTTCTTTAACTGTACACATCATTTACCTTTGTTTGGTGACTATCGAGCACTCAGCAAGGTGTTCTCGAAATGTTATAGGTACATCTAGTATGTCCTCTTTTGTGAAACCTGATTTCTTTCTTAGCAAAAAAGAATGGGATAAAAAAAAATCAAAACTGTGTTGTTGATGGAAGGTTTAATAAAAAAATATTTCCGGCATCCTAGAACTCAATGAATTTTGACTAACATTAATTAAAAAAAAATAGACATAATTACATACATACGAAAGAAATTGAGTCGTGATGCGGCAGCTGTTACAGTAATAGTTGAACAACACTTTACTTGTACAGAAAACGATCGTGGAAATTAATTTTAACAAACTGGTGTATTTCCCTTCCTAGTAAAATGGAATTGTAGAAGTCATAGGGTAGTATAGCTTTTTACATATGTAATGCTACGATGAAAATCTAGCTTCAAATAATTCACTCATATGAAAAACATTAGGCATGTGTAGGAAGATTTTTCTAATTTATTATGTAAATATAATCTTAGTGGCTTCCCTTGAGAGAAAGGAAAATATGTTTTCCCAAAAACTTGAAAGTAGCAAGAGAAGACAAACTCAGAAGCCAAAGTTGGTCCCTTTCCATGAAACTGTGAGAATTTCATATTTCACAGAATAGAGGAAGCTCTGGAGAAGGAAACAAAAGGTAGCGAGCAAGAAGAAGAGGAAGAAGAAGATAGATAGAAAGAAAGAAAGAAGAGAAAAGAAATATCGCGTACACGTTTCTTTCATCTCCATGCTTTCCAGTTTCTTGGAAGTTGTATTCCCCGTGGGAGCCATCCGGGAGCTCACGAATCGATTGTACGCCGCTTTTTTTTTAGAGTCTTCTTTTCCCCAAAACGGAGAATTCAGAGTTCGCTCGCTCGAATCCCCTCAGCTTTCTAGAACTAGGTCACAACCTCCCTCACTATGCATAAAGCATTTTTAGCTTTAGCTCAACTCTCCAATGTTGTGGTGTTATAAATTAAGGCTTATATTTTCGTTTAAAGGAAAGAAGAAGAAGAAGACGAAGTGGAGATAAGAGAAGATGCAACCACGAACTTATTTAAAAAAAAAGAATGTCGCTGCTTCTGCGCGAAACACGGGGTTAGCTGGCGAGGGAGTTTGTTCTACCATGAATGATGACCTATTTTTGTGTATCAGAAGTGAGGAGGAATACACCCCTTCCGTTTTGGTTAACTAAAATGTAGGTTATTCCTATGCGTCCATATAACCTTTATATGGATTGGCACATGGCGTTATTAAAATCCTTAATGCGGTTGCAAGCATATAACAGTTCAATAGTTCATCATTGGCTGGTATTGATATCACCATAACATAAGAAATAAGTTGAACTTGTTTTATTAAAGTTCCTTTAATGAGCTGTACACGCATTTAAGGTTTAAGGGGCCTCCTGGCATACGCCCCCACATGCTTATAACATGTTTCGAAAGATTTAAAAATCTAAGAGCATTATCTAACATTTGAGAACATTATAGTATTTACAAATCACTATGAAATACAATGGGCAGTGATCTCGAAATCTTCTCCATAAATGAGTAATGAGATTTGAATTACATAATGACGTCATAATCTGTGAATACGTATCACTCATCTATGGAGATCTCGAGATCGCTCACTGTCCATTGGGTTTCATAGTAACTTTTAAGTACTAGTGCGCTATGAACTTGCATTTTTGATACTGCTCTTAGATTTTAAAATATGTTAAAAAATGTTAAAAAGTGGGGTGGGAGTGAGGTTACAAGCTGGTTAGAAGCTTGGGGGATGACGTTTTTAGAAGATCTCTACTTCAGAGGAATGGATTTGAGAGATAGTGGTTAGAACCTTTATTTCAGATTGTTGGTTGACAGATGGGACGCAAATTCACCCATCAACTTTTGAGAACGTATTGTTACAGATAATCTGGTGGAATGGAATAATAACTGTCTGCTACGAACAATTCACACAGACTTTTAATTAAGTGTACCAGAAGAGAAAACGTCATAGGTTTGGCGAAATTATACTTACGTTAGCTTCACAGCCTAATGAATTTATTCGCGTCCTGTTGTCTGGGTTGTTGACCCAGAGCTCCATGAAAACACCATACGCCGTGCGGAAAAGTTAAACGTCGACCGAAAAAATGTCAAAGATTTTGTGTGGCCTACTGGTACTTGTGGGCAAGTTTTTCACACTACCGCCAACCGAATTTCGAAAAAAGTGTTGTTTTTTTCGAACCACCCTAATGTATAGTTTCTTTCAACCTGAAAAATGGCATACCACCCAGAGCTGTCAGAGTCACTTAGTCAAACGGGTCGTTTGGATCAAGTTTTGGACCGAGTCAATGGGTCACATGTCCGGGTTGGGCCGAATCATAGGGTCACCAAATGTGACAAGGTTTCAGCTCTGTTAATAAATAAGTATTTGATCCTCGCGTTGCAACTTTCAAGATAACAGTCAGTCTGGTAATTTGGGTCATTGTGTCAAGACCGGGTCAGCCAAGTCACTCCGGCCAAGTTTTGGGTCACTGGGTCTGGGGCCGGGTCACTAAAAGTGACTCGGTTTCAGCTCCAATTCCGTCCCAAACCCGTGAATTCCAGTCAGGGAGCAGGAATTAAGGTGGCGACCATGAAGCTGAAAGAAAAGGGTCGTTAATCAAATTATTTTCAATATCTGTACATATGGATTGCCATGCGGCTCTCAGCAAATTCAAGAGCAAATTAAAATGTTTAACAAGTGAAGTATAAATTATATTAATAGCTTTATTGATACTTATTTGTTTATTTTAGTTATTGGAATTTCAATTAGAAACAAAAGTTCAGGAATACCTCCAAGCAGTATTTAAAAAGTGCTCTAAAATTTGGTGGCCAATGAGGCCACCGGAAATATTTTGCGGTGGCCATTTATAATCACTGGTGTGTCATATTATATTAATTTTGTTGACGTTAATATAAGTTACATGCAGTAATGTA
Source organism: Lepisma saccharinum (assembly GCA_022664845.1). Classification (NCBI taxonomy): domain Eukaryota; kingdom Metazoa; phylum Arthropoda; class Insecta; order Zygentoma; family Lepismatidae; genus Lepisma; species Lepisma saccharinum. The sequence goes on from JAGDQP010043205.1 coordinate 4,181, forward strand.
CTATCATATTGAAATTAACCAAGAACTAGGATGAATTACGATGCAAAAAAAGTGGGGAAACAGTCCTCCCTTCTATGTTTTTTCTATTTTCCAGGTGTTTTTCAAATAAGAACGTCTAAACTGTAACAATTTGGAGCAAAGAACTGGTGACCAAAGTTGGCCACCAGGTGTGACTCCAGGTGGCCAAATCTAATGATTGGTGGCCCTGGCACGCTAATTTTGCATACTTTTTAAACACTGCCTCCAAGTGGATTAGATCCCAGATCATCAAACTAAGAAGCCTTCACCTTTACTCCAACTACACCTTAGTAAGCATCAATCATTAATGAACGTATATTCGAAGCTAAAATGATGATTTTTAACTCTTCATCTTCTTTTTTCCTGATTGAGAAAACAAATTATTAAAACTTAACTCTTTGATTCATTTAAAAAAATACATAAGAATCTAGAACGCGAAAATTGTCACGTTTAATGGCGATTTTGGCAGGAAAGTATTAAAGAAACATTTTATTCCCGAATCACGACATTGGAATCCCTGTTTCCATAACATGTCTTTCAATAGAATGGAGCAACATGTCACAGAAGCAATGCCATGCGAAAATGGAATCCTCCAATGTTAAAACGAACTAAATCAGAAAAAAAAAAAAACTTTTCAGAGAGTAAAAAAACTTTGCCACTTGAATTGTAGCTATAAAATGAAGCATCATTTTTGGTAGTTCTGTTATGAGATCAATAAAGATATTTTTCACAGTCCTAGGTATTCAAAACCTCACAATCCTAGGTTTTGTGACTTATGGACAAATGTCAAAATATGACTTTGTTCTTTTTAATATAGTTTTCAATAAAAAAAAAAAGGAAGCAATGTTAGTGGAATTATACAACTTGTATTAATATGAATATAGCGGAACTTTATTCAGAAATAAACATGATTACAAATGTGTCTGCTGATAGTTTTATAATTATAACAAAATAATTATTTGTCCATTGCAACGAAATGTATATGTTCCTGCCTGAATCATTCCACCTTCCTGAACTTGTCTTACTCGCAATGTATGTATATACAGGTAAAACCATTCCGCCCTGATTGACTGAATGGTGTATGACGACAACTGGGAGTGTAGCAAAGAGTATCTATTTAGAGAAATCAGTGTTATACTAGGATTGGAAATCTCCAGCTAGCTAGCGGCAACCGCAACCAATCAGGTCAAGTCATGCTATCACAATGCTTCTCGCGACAGAGGAATTAGCAACAACGGACACGCATGCGAGGAAAAATATACAGGAGACCCGCTGATGTATTGAAACATAACAGGCAACGACTGATTGACTCCTTGAACATTTAAATATCGACGCGAAATACTGAATATCGATATTGTTTGGTGTTGCGTTCCCCTGACACCAGGAGAGCTACCGTCGCTAAGATTTCCCCATTTGGGGCTCGCTGAGTCATACGAGGGCTTTGGTTCCCGCAAATTCCTACCAATTACATCATCCAGCAATGGAATATGGGAATTCAAAACTGTTCACCGTTGTCTGGAATGTTCCGCAAAATGATGAATTTTACGCAGAAGTTGAGGAATATAATGAGCAATATTTATTGCGTTAGTTTAAACAGTGGGTTAACAAAAGGACTATAAGAACATGGGGATAAGGCCTGAACCAACAGAACAACAGTTAACAAAATTACAAATTTTATGGACACACTTTAAGGGCTGGATTTCATTTAAGCTTGCGTTGCTTGCTTTGCGTGCGATTTGGGTGAGTAGCCAATTGAAACACATGTTACACTTACCATACAAGAAACCACGCAAAAAAAAATGTGTTTCAATTGGCCACTCACTCAAATCGCACGGAAAGCAAGCAACGTAAGCTTGAATGAAAATAAGCGCAAAGTTCCTGGATGATTCGCCAATCAAAAGAACAAATATAAGAGCTGATTTTCATGAAAGCTTGCGTTGCGTGTTTTGCTTGCGATTTGGGTGAGTAGCGGTAGTAGTACGATTTATTACGTAATAAGTAGAACAAGCAATAAAACACGTATTTTAATTGGTTACTTGCCGAAATCGCAAGCAAAACACGGAACGCAAGCTTTCATGAAAATCAGTCCTAATCTATATTTCATACACACTAGGTTAACTTCAAAATCAACATTCACAAAATAATTAGGCACATTCACAGCTGCTACCTATCGAGAACATCTCGACTTAATTCAAACACCGTGCTCATCAATGAATAGAAACTTTACACTACTAGGTCCTTTGCTAAAAGGAGCCAAGTCACTAACCAAGGAGTTTTAACATGCATTGTAAATCAGACTGTATTGAATTACTATGACCGAAAGGTTATTCATTCTAAGTTCATTGTAACATATAGTTTCATCGTCTCTTGCGTACATTCAAGGAGCAAAGAGAAAAATGGTTTATATTGACTTAGTTCATTTTAATATTAGTTGGTTCAATTGTTTCAGAAGACATTTCCTATTCACCTGAGTTCAAGTTTTGATGTTACTATATGACTTCTTCACTCTCTAGACCTGTCATTTGATTTTTTATACAATATGACTAAAACACAAACTTTAGTGAAGATATTGAGAGCCGTCAGATGTCACCAGAAACTCTTGCTAAAGTTATGGGTAAAGTATTCTTACAGAGTCATAAATGCAAGAGGTACAATTATGACTAATCACTGCCTGTAATTTTTCAAACAATGAACAAAGCTTGCTATTTTTTTTGGAATTGTCAAAGTTTATTTTCTACACTGTACGAATTTAATTAATTAATGTTTCGTGTACATAAAATAAACGTTAGTTGAAATGTGTTCATTACTTTATTATCACCCTATATGTATTTGTAGAAATTTTCTCCAGTACCGGTAATTGAAAAGTTAATGTTGCATTTCCTCATTGTGGAAATTTGTATTGATCCATTACCTTTTTACTTCCTTTTAAAGTAGAACTTCTAGAATTTTCTGTGTCTCATATTTGTTTTGTTTTGTTTCGTGAACATACACTAGCAGTTTGTAGAGAGAGAGAGAGAGAGAGAGAAACACTAACTGGTGCTCAGTTTCATGTAACCTTCAAATGCCATTGTAACAACTGAAGTGGAAAAGTCACACTTCTAATCTGCTAGAGAGAGAGAAAGAGAAAAAAAAAAATGAAATAGAAAAAAACAGGCATGAAAAAACATTTGCGACGAGGCAAGGTCGCAATAGTATTACAGCTTGAGTTTTTGCTTTATCTATTTTGTCAAGGTCTCGAAAGTTATGAAAAGAAATTGTGCGGAAGTTATAGGGATAGAACATACAGTTATTATGTTCTTTCTAGAACTGAAAGCATTTCTAACTTTTGTAGGATTTCAACAAACTGAAACATTTCAAACAGATACAGTTGTTTAAAGGCATGGTTAGTTTAATTTTTTCACAGTTGTTCTTTTAATAACGAGTTCAAATTGAAAAAAAAAAGAACAAAATTATCAATTCAAGATGTAGAACTGACGGACTAACATTACTACAGACTAGGCCATGATGATGAATATTTGAGTGTGTGAACATGTTGACGAGCGCTGTCTCAATACCGCAACAATCTTCTATCGTTACGCCTCCTATCGTTAAACACCATCACTTCTTTATAAAGATATACTTTCTGCAATACAGCTACGAGTGGAATGCTATTGAACTTTGACAAAACGAAATGATCGTTAGCGAACACTTTGGTCAATTGTACGTTGCCTATTTTAGCACGTTGCACAGCAATTATAATTTTGCTCCTCAAAGAAGTTTTGGCCTTTAACAATAGGTGTGATGATAGAAGATCGTGGCGGTCTTGAGTCGATCCTCGTAAGGTACAAAAATATTTAGCAACAACACAAAATGTTGAAAAATGCACAGCGAATTCGGAACTGCAAAGACTGAGATTCATTGTATAGTATGAGGGTGGAGTTCGTTTCTTGATTTTTTTTTCACATACTGGAATGCACAAATACAGGAAAGTGGATGAATTGCTCCCAGTTGGATAATACCTGCCATCAAACTTCCCAAAAACTATGAACGTGGAATCAGTCTTTATAGTGTCATTTGCTAGTGCTGGGACGACATATTCAACAGACAAACGGAGAAAGAAATTCGCTCTATTTCCGGTCGCTTGTTCGTAAGAAATTGGTTTTGCGCAATGACCTCTAGCTAAAAGCGATACTGACTGCTGGCATTGAAAATTTCATGAATACATGAAGCCAGGGAGCGGAGAGGACGCTTACCCCCCTCCACTTCCAGTTTTACAATCGACCGCTAAGCTTCTAGCCAGCGCTAAGCTGAGGTCAAGTTATAATTTGCAATGCAAAATTATGACTTGGCCTCAACTTAGCGCTAGCCAGAAGCTTAGCGGTCGATTGTAAAACTGGGGGGTTAATCTCGTTTGTCCACTTTCAGTCTAAACCAATATGGAGCAAATTTTCGGTCTAACTCACTTTTTTACGCTTGATATAGCTGGACTATTTTGATTTATATATTTTTTTCTTGCAAAAAACGTAAATATTATTGGCAGTATTTTCTATAATACGCAGTGTGCGGTATACTATTATAAGAATACGAATTAAGACTTAAATTTAAAAACAAAAACAAAAAACGAACCGCACAGCGATAAGAAGCGTAAAAAACTGAGCCAGAACTGAGAATTTGGCCCACATTGGATTATTTGCTCTGGCGCCTAAATAGTTTAAATATTTGCTCGGGCGTCTATCTTTCGACACTAAGGAGCCACTCCAGTATTACGTAGAGCTCGATGGTTTTGCGCTATTGAGTTTTAAATCGAATATTGTAGTCAAAGTATTAGCAATAGCTGTTTCTGTATTGGATCCTGTGTGTTTAAGCATATTGGTATCGAGAGAGTGAAATATTTATTACGGTAGTTTCTTCTCACTTCTGAAAATGTGTAAGGTGCTGTCATTTGTTAGCAATCATGGATCTCGATATGGAAGACGGATATACTTCAAGTGACCCGAAATTGAAGCCAGCACAAACCATGATCACCTGGCATGGATTTGGACACGAGGGATGGATCGACTGGCCCAATACAATTAAGCTGGGTCAACTTGATAACGGTTTTCGATTAATCTTGTCTGGGGAATTGCGATTTACTTGCGTCTTATTTGTTTGTCCTATGTCTGGGTGTGTGGAAGCAAAGAATGAAGGAAGGCTCTCTAGCTAAGGAAGAGAGGAGGAAGATTGGAATATTTTAAATAAGGTATTGTGCGGAACGTGATGTTCAGTTATCTTTTTAATCAATTTCACCTTCCATGTGATGATGGCTTTTGCTGGCTTCAATTTCTAATCATTAGAAGTAGATCCGTCTCCCGTATCGAGATCCATGATCATCTGGAAGGTGAAATTGATAAAAAAAACAAACGACTGAACTTCACGTTCCGTACAATACCTTATTTAAAATATTCCAATCTTTCTCCTCTCTTCCTTAGCTAGATTTTCATTTATTCTTTGCTTCCACACAACCAGGCGTAGGTCAACCAATAAGATACAAGTAAATCCCAATTCGCCAGGCAAGATTAATCGAAAACCGGCGTTAAGTTGACCCAGCTTAATTGTATTGAGCCAGTCGATCCGTCTCCCGTATTTAAATCCATGGCTAGCAATATGAAAGACGGGAGTTACCGCCCACTGTCATGGATGTAAATATGGTAGACGGATCGACTGGCCCAATACAATTATGCTGGGTCAACTTGACGCCGGTTTTCGATTAATCTTGCATGGTGAATTGGGATTTACTTTCATCTTATTGGTTCGCCTATGCCTGGGTATGTGGAAGCAAAGAATGTAGGAAGATCTAGCTAAGAAACAGAGGAGGAAAATTGGAAAATTTATATATGGTATTGGACGGAACGTGATGTTCAGTTGTTTTTTTTAAACAATTACACCTGTCAGGTATTCATAGCTTGTGCTGGTTTCAATTCCGGGCCGCTAGAAGTATATCTGTTTCCCGTATTTAAAACCATGTGGGGACACAATGGGCGCACTCAACGGACTAAGCACTGAGAGAGCACTTGAATCTTATTAGTGAAAAACAATGGTTTTGATTGGAGTAAGGGCTCATTTTCATGAAAGCTTGCGTTGCTCACTATGCTTGCGATTTGGGTGAATAGCCAATTGAAATACGTGGTGTTTCGTGGTGTAACACGTGTTTCAATTGGCTATTCACCCAAATCGCAAACAAAGCACGCAACGCAAGATTTCATGAAAATCAGCCCTAAATGGACTAACGGCTGTACTAAGCGGCGGCGCTTGGCTTCATGTTTTGGGTGAAATCGCATATTCTCTATTAGAACATCCTTGTACTTTAGTCAATATTTTTATTCCTGATTATTATGCATCATGGACACTACTTTTCTTCAAGTTTCAGAGTTAAAAGTATAAATAGCACATTCTTATAATTGGTCGGAATAATTATCGTCAATTACTACCTCTTTATGTATCTTTTAATAAAGTATAACTTTACTTGCAGTACTGAGGCTTGTATACAAGAAACATAACTTTTAACGTATTCCACTAACATGGGCGACAATACCCGGACACGAATGATATGCTTCATGAACTTCTACTGATTTCTGTGTACAGTTTTCAACAGAAGTTCTTGGAATTTATTAACTAAACTACGAGCCACAAATCCATGTTTAATTTATTACAAAAGGATAGAAAAGTACTGAGATATATTAAAATTTTCGCTTATTTCCCCCACTTTCTATAATAGCACGACATAAATCATGTTCATGTTATTTTGATGCTCAAAAACGGACCAATCAGGGACAACGAGCGTAAATAAAAAAACAACTAAGATCTGAAAATTTGGTCAATTTAATTTAACTGGAAGTAGGCATACGAGGTTAAGTTATCCACTTGTCTGTGGCTTTAGATAATAAAGTTTCTAATGCTATCGATCACTGCAGTATCTTACAATACAGCTCACTGGCAGAGCCAGGGAAAATTTTGGAGAGTGTGGGAGACTCATTCTCCCCTAATCTACTAGTGCCTAAATTGGAACACACTGGTGTACCACCCATAATAATACATCTCTCCCTTTTCGTAAACTTTACAATTACTTCCCAAGGAGGTATCATTTTCTGTGCATATTTTACGTCAAGGAGTGCGTAAGAAGAAATTTGGGTATGTGCAGCGAGGTATAAGATGCTGCTGCTTTTCCTTTAGGTACGGTACTTTAAAACATTCATTTCCAACATTTATGCATTGTTGCGTCCAGTACAGCTCTTTACATTGTTCTAAACCTGTGGTTCCCAACATTCACAATCGCAGATCCACTGAAACTGATGATCGTGGACCTCTGCGAGATTGAGAGAACGCGAACTTTCATTATGCGAACTCCATTCCTTGCTGAACTCGTAATCTCGTCGCCACAGTAACAAACGTTTGCCATTGGACCATATCTTGAGTAAGATAAAGCCAGCTTTCATCACGAACATGATACAACAGCAAAAAACCAAAAAAGTGTTACCACTCAATTATTCAAGACAATTTGAAAGTGTTTTCGATAAAGATATTATATTGTTCCATAAAGATATAAACATTACAATCATGGAAAAAAGAATAAAGATATTTTAAAATACATTACGTGGTTCCCTGATTCTCAGAAAATGTTTCACAGGGTTCTGCAGACCGCAGATTGAGAACTACTGCTCTGAAAAGTTCGAGGAAAACGACCCAGGCCCGCTCTAGCCAAGCCAATAATGTTGCGGAATTTCGAGTGGCAATGGGGCGACACTCAGGTTTGAGACCCCCTGTCGACTATCCTGACTGAGGTTATCCGGCGTTTTATTAAGTTTCACCAGACTAATTTCCAGACGAAACATCAACTGAGACCCTGGCCACCACCTTCCCCGTTTCTGCTCCAGGAAGACTGATTTCCGAGGGGCAGCATCCCTCAGAAGTGGCGGGATTAGGCCCAAAGCTATCAGTTCAAGGGAAATTAATGTTATGGTCTCTCAAAATGGACTTATCTAAAGAAAACAGCATACAGAAAAGAGAAATACGTTTTAGTTGTGAAACATATTGATCAAGTGGTTTGGTATACGAGCAAGTATGAGCTGACGTCACTATGATCATATATCTTGCTTCACATGTTTCATTTCATAAATGACAGGTTACAGATTGCACTGCTATCTGGATTGTGACAGTGACTCAATTTCCTTTATGGCTGCAACTCCCTCCTTCTCTCCTTTTGCTCAGAATGTTGTGCAACGATCGTGCAGGAAACCACAAACGCACAAATTGTTTTGGTGTATCTGACAACCATTCCACCTACACTGTCACGGCAGCTAATTTCATGCTTCAGTAAAATCCTTCAAAGGTCTAACTAAACTACTTGAGGTTTTACGAACGTCTGTTAACCCTTAACTATGATCCTGGGGTATTATTTTACCCCAAGAGATCTTGAACAGCAGCGCATTTTGCTAATTGTCGGCAGATGTCCTTGTTGTTTGCTGTATTTTCTTGTCTCAGTGTGGTCGAGGTCAACGTGGTGTGAAGCCGCGTTTCTCTCTTTCCCGATAAGAACAGTGAGGAGGGTGGGGTATTTTGCTACCCCATGATCATGTTTGTGTAACTATTTCTGGGACTAAAATACTGTAATATCCTGTCATTTATGTATTTTGTTTTTACCTCAAAGGTGACGATTTGTTGTCATTTTTATATTCAGAGTAATGTCGAATCCACCAAAACGTATAAAGCGTCTGCAAGCCCTAAATAAAGAAGAAATTGATGTTGCTTTGCAAGAATTAGAATCAGATGCAGAAAATGACGCTGATAGTGATTACCATTTAGAAAGTTCGCATTCTTCGACATCAGAACAGAGCTGTTGCGAGTCTTCCGTTGATAAAAGTGAAGATGAATTTTCAGAGCCGTACTTTTATGGTAAAAACAAGTGCTTCAAGTGTAGAAAGAAGAGACTTTCTGGAAGAGTTAGGCTTGGGACTTATAGAAGAGCGTGTGCAAAGAAGAGAAATCCGGTACTTACCTTCAAACAGTTGTCAAGAAGGTTCGTGGAAACAAAGAGGAATAGTTAGAACCATTAGCTGAAGCCAGCTCTTCAAAGAATTTGCAACGCTGCCGGTTTTGTCCAAGATCAGAAGACCGCAAAACTGAAATGATTTGTTCAAAGTGCGAAAATAATATCTGCAAAGTGCACCAGGACTTTCTTTGCCCAGACTATGTATAAGTTAATCTGCATTCACTGTAATAGTTAAAAAGAAATGAAGTCATTTGCCTACAGTGGTAATGGATGTCTTCATTTGGGGTATTTCATTACTCCATGATCATAGTTACGTAATGTTTTCCTACGATCATAGTTAAGGGTTAAGGTTGTATTCTATAGACACGTTTCTGTATATTTTATTTGTTCGGAAACTATCCACGGTTCGCCCGGCAAATCTAACATTTTTTTTACTCTGATTAATTTCGGTTAGGTTAGTCACGCATATTTGATTTATCATGCGACAGTATTAGCCCAGTAGAAATTGGGTCTGTAGTGTGATACCAAGAACAAATTGGAACAAAGCAAGTTCTTGCTTACAACAAACCAACACCCCTTTTCATCACTCAAAATCCGACAAAATTTGTTCACGGGAAGTAGATGTGGGCCTAGAACTAGGGTACCTTCGTTTTCAATGGATGAAAATACGATGTTCACCTGTCATGTAGGATTATTGTACACAATGGAGAGATTAATGATGTGAGGATGATAAATGTTCCTGCTTGACGTTTTAATCGGCTTATCTCGTCACTTTTGACAGGTGCTGTCAGTTTGACATGAACAAAGCGGTGCCGCTACAATGGTGGGTGACGATATACTAGGGCATAGGAGACTTTACAATGTTTTGTTGAACAAAGGAATTTTGCCATCTTTCTTCTACTTGGTTTAATGCCTTCTATTCCTTGGGAAATGCTATATGGTCGTACGTGAAGGTGTAATCGGCTTATCTGCTCACTAGCGACAAGGCAGTCAGTTGACCACGATGAAAGGCAGATGAAGAGAGAGATTGCGATACGTTTTGTAAAGATTAATGTCACAATGGGTTCGTTAGATGCTAGCAATGGTTGATGGATGATGTCCATGTACCTGTAAGACATGAATATAACTAGACGTGACCTTAGAATGAGACGAATACTTTAATATCAGACGTTGAGAATGACGAATGGTTTATTGGATGTGGTATCTGCACAAAGCGGTGTTAGGAAGGCAGTTGTGTTTGAAAAGGACATGAGCTTCAATGACAAGATTAAGGTCTCAGAGGAGAATTAATGTTTCGGATGAAATATGACAATGCGAACGACTCATGGTTTAGGAAAGGATGTAAGAACGGGTTTTAATTTAACTGAGCGCTTTGAATTTCTATAGAATGATAGAACGATTGTCAGCGGGGCAAGTGACAAGGCTTGACGGATGAAGCATGTACGTATGATTTTGACTTGTTATAGAACTAGGCATGAAAAGGTGGATAATAATGATTTGAAAGAACGCTTTGAATCTTTGCTTGAACAATGGTAGAAGTAGAAGGCGAGCCAAATCTGTGCGTGCCTTTTGAAAGAGAGAAATGGATAATCCTTTAAAAGACGATGTCTACCTGAGATATAAGAATATTGTACACAATGTGAGGATTTATGATGTGGGACTAATAAATGATTTTGCGTGACGGCTGAATGGGCTAAGCTTGTGACTTTTAACAGTAGCTGTCAGTAGTATTGTTAAGAGTTGTATGATGGATGACACGGTAGAAGCTGCGTAACAATACATGATGTTAAGAAGTTACCAGCCGTAATGGTTGGTCATGGTATATAATGGAATGACAGATGATTTGAAATTACTGGTGTGGTCAAGCATATTCAATGCCTACAATTGTCTCGTATGGTAGGTCTAGAAGCGATGTCAGTTAGGATGATAATCCATCATGCAATTCTAAGAGCGGTACCTCTCTTTAGAAAGATGGACGTAGTGACGGCTTGTCTGTGGTGCACAAAGCATTTTTTTTATCTCTTTATAAAAATAGGATTCCATGAATAGGGAGCCAACAATGTACGGGAGTAGCATGATTTTGAAACGTGTCAGACCCTCCGACTTAGCACAGAAGAAGACATCGCAACTGAAATTCAAAGAAGACTATTGAATCACAAATACCGTTAAAAAAAATGGGACGTCATACGAAGTGTATCATCAATCGGTCCGCTTTGCAACAAAAAAAAGTAGGAAGAGAAAGGATGGTAGCTGGCAACCGGGAAGGGGGAAGGTTCAGGTAGCTTCTTAACAGGATGGGAGGAGAGAACAGAAAACGTAAGATTATTAACTAATCAGAGACAGGATGGGTTGAGGGGGAGTGGCCAGGACAACAGGGAAGATAATGTTGATCGCAAGCAACATGCAGTTATTGTGAGACGGTTAGTGAACTAGTGAACAGTGATAAGAGTGAACATTGGAACGGAAAGAAAACAATACAGAGGTATGTACTAACAAATATAAGTGCAATGTAATTGTAGAATGTTTCACAAGGTCGGTTGCAATTACCAATCTTAAAGAACAGATGATAGTAGAACGTAGGTTGACCTGAATTCGAGTTAGTCCAATTCGAATTTTTCAAAAGTTGGAAAAAAATGGACAAGTGAATCATGTACACTTGTAGTTAATGTTAATGCATGGAGGAACGATGGTAAACGGGTTCAGAATGTACGTAGTGGTAACAAGGAGGAGAAAAAAAGGGTTCAAGGTTTGAACGTTTTGAAATTTGAAAATGGTCCGAGGACCTTGAAACTTTGTATATAGGTCCGGAAGACCAAATGTACGGGGGTTGGGTCGTCGCCAGGGGGGTTCGAAATTTTGGGTCAAATTTGCTCTAGCTCGAACGGTTCTCGAGATACGAGGGTTCGAAGTGTCAAATTTCGAGAAAATCCGAAAACTTGACACATGGAACAAATAGGTTCAGAAGTCTAAGGACGAAATTAATAGTACGTACAACGTAGGTCGACACGAATTCGAGATAGGCCAATTCGAATTTTTCAAAAGTTGGGAAAAATGGACAAGTGAATCATGTACACTTGTAGTTAATGTTAATGCA
>JAGDQP010043206.1:0-16295 GCA_022664845.1 Lepisma saccharinum
ACTTGGCTCATCCGTCTCCCATTTCCCACCTTTTTAGGGCTAAAGAACTTGGCTCCACTTTTTGCACCTCTGGTGTTTTTGTTCGGATACAGTTTACTAGTAGTAGTTACACGATCAAACATACACTTTTGCAATGAAAACAGTTTTTGTTTTCTACATAAAATCCTCAAAATCAATCATGGCTGTGAATCCATACACTACACTCTACAGCGCGCACAATAATTTCGCGGAAAATTGCTAATATAGGTAAAATTCTTTTACAACGAACGTCACTAGGCCTATAACGAAATTTCTATTAGAACAAAGTTCTTCGAAATGCCCGCTGAATTTTTGTTCCCCAATAGTATTCAGTCCAATTAATTTTCGTTATAACGAAATGAAATCGCGAGTCCTGTAAAATTCGTTATAACGGGATTTTACCTGTATTCTTATAAATCTAATGCAAAATGTCCTTGTAACAAACTTTTGACTCGATGAATCGCTTGGAAGAACAAAATCGCTTTCTTTGATTAAGGCTCAGTGGAAATGAGCTTTCCCGCCTTTTCCGCTTTACATCAATTATTTTAAGTTCAGTGCAGGAAAACAGAAATTAACTTTCACGGCCCAAAATTTGATTCGTTTTTCAATAACGAGTACAATTAGTTTTAATAAGCTACTAGTAGTAACCTCGGGATTGTGTGCAGATACTTTGGGGACATTATTCTGTCCCAAAAGTGACTGCACAAAATCCTGCAGTAATTACTAGCATTTCTTTTAAATTGAGTAACCAAAATACTGGCCCGTTGGCGCGGGGTGAGTGAAATAGGTTGCCAACACTAATAGTTGTAATACTACTACTCCTACTGTTACAACAACAACTACAACAACAGCAGCTACTACTACTACTACAAATACTACTGCAACTACTACCACTAATGCTACAGTAAATACTACAACAATAAAACAACTACTGCTTTTACAACATTAAATTATTAATAATATCTCATTTAATCTGTTTTAAAATATTAAATCCAAACAATTTTGTTTTACCAATCCATTTTTTCTTATTTTTTTATTAATGGGCTTTAGGTATCTAACAAGACACAGGCTGGGATAGGTGAGAGTAAAGAATTCGGGAAGGTCACGGCCAAGGTCTATGTTGAATGTGTCATCCCGGCATTTGCCTGGTGTGATTGAGGAAAACCATGGAAAAACTTCAGTGAGGACGGCCGGCTGCTGAGATCGAACCCATGACCTCACGAATGCTACGCTAACGCTCTACCACTGAGCTAGGGCGGCTTGGTATTTCTTTTGTTTGTTTTAGAAGAATCGAAATTTGAATTTAAAGATCTAAACTATTTATTTATTTATGGTTTTAAAACGGAATCAATGTAACCAGACGTGTTGGGAGAAGAGAACCGAAGCTCTCAACTTTGATCACCACTGTCTTTTATTCACAGCAGCTCCCCAATTGCATCGCGATGATGCGTGGTAACCGTTCCAAACCCTCTCGCTTTAAAAAAAAACATCCCTTGTCAGAGACGGGAATCGAATCCGGGACCCCACGATAATGGAACCATCCTTCGAGGCAATGTTTTCCACTAGTTTACTGAGATATAATAAACACACAGCAATAAAAAAAATACACTAAAGGGGAAGGGTATTGGGTCTCATTATGAATTATGTGTCACTCTGATTCATTAGACGATTTCTCACAAGATTCGTCGCATGTGGACATGGTTATTAGCATGTCCTGCACATGAAAATTTTCAAGAAATGGTTGCATGAAAAAGCTACACTGAATTAAGCTTGCACCTGTCTTGCTGTTGACATTTTGTGAATACCAAAATCAATCATACCATCAAACATTAGGTTTTATATAATATATAGATTCTACTGATTATTGAAGAACGAAACTAACTTCAGTTTGTGCAAGTTAATTTCTTTTGACGTAAAACAGAAAAGGTGGGAAAACCCACTTAGGTTAAGCCTTAAAATAAACTTCGAATCATCTCTAAAACCTGATTATCCGTTTCACAACCCACCATAAAGTGAAGTATAGTAGAGAAGATGGTGGTCAGAATATGAAGTGAAGCTGCATCTTCCTACACACTACCTACTGTGTAAATAAAACTTCCAAATTGCTGTTTTAGAGCTTCTAGCGTGGTTCAGTGGATTGAACTTTCATTTCTCGAGTAGAAGACCAGGGTTTGGTTCCCGGCGGATACAAGAGTTTTTCGGGGTTTCCCCCTTCTAAAAGACATGTCTACATGCTTATATTTATTATTAATATGTGCTTTTTTGCTCTTTTTCTTAGATTCGATATGGATAGGTTAGATCAGGTTCGGTGATGTCTCTTTACACATCTAGTTCACATATTCCGATCGCGAGACAGTCGTAAAGAGAAGCTGTGCTGTTTTGATTGATTCAGTTGCTGAAAACAATACAAATTTGAAGTTCGAAGTTGATAAGATAAAATGAATTGTATGGGCGGTAACAGCACTATGGCTTACGCCCGTCCCGATACGGGGGAAGCCCCTTATCTTCGTCACGTCTAAAAATAGCTGTTAAGATAAAAGATAAAAGCATATAAAAGATGAAGATGTAAGCTCTTCACAAAAATAAAATCGTAGTAAACACTAAAGATGTACATTGTCTTTAGCATAAAAGGTAAAAACGTGAAGGCTGTAAATAGGCCTTCACAAAAATAAAATAATACTATATAAAACATAACAGCTATGGGACATAATCATCTCAGAGAGACGGAGATAATATTTGAAATATGTATTTCATACTCCTTGTACGTTTAATTAAGATTGTATGTAAATTGAATGAGATATTAAGCAGATGATTCGTGTCTTTCTGCTCGCACATTACACTTCAGTACAATTCGTGTAGTGAGTATGAGCCATGTTTCACCAAAAAACTCTTTTGCAGTGCGGTCGTGATGTTGGTAGGTATTTTGCTAGGAGGAAGGTTTATGATGCGATAGTCTATGAGCATGGTGAACCGATCGTGGTTTGCCCTTGACTTCCATATGATGGAGAAGTCGCGTAAGAGCGGGACGTACATTTTTAGATGGGCTTCGAACCATTCCACAGGGGATTTAACCCGCCACTTCACGATTACAAGAGAGGAGTCATCCCATCGAGGTACTATAAACATGAGAAGCGTACCTGACTTAGTGATTTTTCTTTCTCACAAGCGGGCGCAAAATTATCTTCACATATAACGAAATTTGAAAATAAACTCATCGGTAATTATATAATCTATAGTCTGAATTTCTAAGGTTTTGTTCGAGACTGGTGGAGTGTAGCGAGAATAGCCTTAAATAGCCAGTAGAGAAGAAGGGCAATGCTGTGGTTTTCCCCACTCTTCCCCCTCTGTGTCTTATTCAGCGCTAACGGTAAACTAATGTACTTTTTTCCACGTTACCATTTGGTAGAGTGCGAAATTCATAGAATATCACGAATTACACGTTTTGTTCTCTATGACATATAACTAACTGTACCCCAGTAGCACACAAACGGTGAAAATACGTGGATTAAACGTTAGTACCGAAACGTTATGTTAATGTTGTAAATGTACCGAAATGTCCGCCTGTTCAACGGTTTATTTGACGTTGAATAATGGTTGAGAGGAAACGATGAAGAAACGGATTTAGTTGGCTAAAACAGAGCATGAATGCTATCTATTGGTATACACATATTTAGTTTCATTTTATCCGTTGCTTTTATCATGATATACGGTGTTAATTTTCCAACAGTAAATAATCCGAGCGGCTGCTGTGAGGTTCGAACACAGCAACGTTCTGCACTTCTCGTTGGTATCTCGACGCGACCACTCATCCAAGAATCCACCTGAAGAGGACACTACTATTTTACTGTATCGTTGAAAGTAAATGTTCGTTGAAATATAGCTTAAAATTCAACCTGTTTTCAACATACAAATGAAAACATGAAAAATGTCATTATTTTCATTGCATTTGCTTTTAATTATAATGTTTAAGCAATTAACTTAGAAATACAAATGTGAAACGAAATCTAGGACATAGTATGAACGATAAGGAAAGTACGGAACATTAACGTCGTATAAACGAAATTCTAACTTCGTTTAAATATGATTTAAAATTCAATCTGTTTTCAACGTGCACATGAGAACATAAAAAATAGTTTGTGTCATTCAGTAGGTTTTAATTATATTTTTTGGCATTTAGTAAGAAATGTATTAAACAAAATCTATTATACCATAGTTGAAAATGACATTGAATACACGTTGTATTAACGTATCATCAACGCAATGCCGTCTTTGTTGAAATATGATTTAAAAGTAAACGTATTGTTTTCAAACGATAACGATTAATCAACGAAATGAACCTAAAATCAACTTTGAAATCACGTATGTGTGCTACTGTCGTATCCATAGCAACGACGTGGGCATGTTTATGCGGTATAAAGGGACATTCTTTCGAAACCACGACTGTAATTTTATGGTGTATTCACTGTTTAACAGCAACAATATACTGTCAACAGGTTTTAGATACAGATCCTTTATCAATCCTATTAGACGGGAAGATGTAAATCAAACGAGGAATTAAATTTTCATAAATATGTTTCTAAAATTACGTATCATATGATTCTTTGAGCACTGTGTTTTCATACCACTTTCTACTCCCTCTCATAACTGCTTTGCTTTGATTCGCTAGGGTTGCATATATTTCTCTTGCAACAGAGAGTGCTTTTGATAATTTATTGAAAACTAGCAGTTTAGAGTAATGGCCTAGACATTTGGCAACGTAAACAAAAGTCGTTGCTAAAATGGTGACGCGTGAGGGATGAAACATGGCATTTTTCTTATGTGTGTGTTCGTGTCGATATTGATCCCCCTCCTGTTGGGAAAAAATCTGACGATGCCCTTGATTACTGCCATGTATATGTTTGTCCAGGATGAGCAAATATTAGGAAGCATTTTTCTAGGAATCAAAAGATTTTCACTAAACCAAACAAAGTTCCTTTTGAAGAAGTGTAAAGACTAAGCTAAAGGCGTTCAGAGGTAGAGCCTACTATAAGTATCGTCATAAATGACGTCATTCTTGACAAATAATGACGTAAGCCAAGTCATTTTTACCTGAATTATAAACTTCGCTGAAATGTAATTCTTGTATAGAAATTTGATTGTAATTTGCTCTTACTTATACTTATTCTTACATATTCGAACTACTTCCGTTTTTGTAACAGCTACTGAACATCTGAAGAAGTCTCACAAACAAATATGACAAACATTGTTGAATTCAGAAATTTTCACCCGTTCGGAGAAAAGGGAATTTGTGGTTTTTGGTGGTGGAATTTTACTTGGTTTTTCCGACTTACAGAGTAGGCGGTAGGTGACTGGTAGAGCTTTGGCTTCGGATTCGAAAGGTCCTAGGATCAATCACGGCAGCCTGTCATCATGACAGGTTTTAACAGCGTTTATTCTCTCTCAGTCACGCTCAGCTAATGCCTTGTTGTTAACTTCTAAATAGGTCTTGATCACTTTGCATACCCTATCACCTAACCTATCTTGGTCTGAAGCTAAGATGCCTAAAGGCCATAAATGTAATTCAAATTGAAAATATCAAATCAAGTACAAGTTGGTTGATTCTTTTTAGCTTTGCCTTAAGACTGTGTGGGGAAGACATTAACAACGAGAATGAGTATACGATCCGAGTATGATCCGCACTCGGATGCTTAATCACCGAGTGGGGGGGGGGGGGTATGAATCTTTGGATTCGATATTCCACCAAACCATGCCCTGGATTCGTCATTGCATCACAAACCACAAAACACCAAATACTAATTGCTATGTAGGGTAATTTTCAATAGAATGAAATGAGGGACTTCCATTTTGAATTTTTATTTATGGCCTTTAGATATCTAAGGCTTAGTCCGGGATAAACAAGAAGAAATAATGCGGGAAGGCGTAGGCCAAAGTTTAAGTTGAAAGTACCATCCAGCCATTTGCCTGGTGTAACTGAGTATAAACCTTGGAAAAACCTCTGTCAGGGTGGTCGGCCGCTGGAATCGAACCCAAGACCTCACGAATACTAAGCCAATGCTCTACCACTGAGCCACAGCGACTCAGTCATGCCTGAACAGGCTGCCCTTCGGGGTAAAGAAAAGAGTGAAGCAAGAATTATACTTACGAAGGAAGTGATATCCATTTTGCGAGTGACTTTGTTTGTCACTATGGTCGAAGTGTTTCCATTGTAATAAAATTAATAAATTAAGAGACTTAGTATCCTCCCTTCCGCCATAGTGACACAAAGTCACTCGCAAAATGAATATCACTTGTTTCGTAAGTAGAATTCTTGCGTCATTCTTTCCTTTACCCCGAAGAGGTTTTTGTACAGATATCACTTATTTTGTAAGCCTGCCTATTAAAAAAGTTCATAGTCTTCATACAAAAGGTCGATTTGGGACCAAGGCAGGCTCCGTATCTCGAAAACGGTAGTTCCTATTTAATAAAATAAGCATCAATTTGCCTGTACAAGGCCTGCAATTTACCCCCCCCCCCTTCCTGGTATTAACCATTTTGGAGGAGTTTAGCTCACAGCGAAGCACGTGACAACGTACTGATACGGCAGCGGAGGTGCAATGAAACAAAATGCAAGTAGATTTCAAGTTTAGTATGCATCCTCGTTCGTATAGCTGGTTGTTCCAATAATTTTTACTTGGACTGAAATCATCGTTATAACAACCAGTAACAACATTATTCAAACAAGTCGTATATGTTGTTCCAACATGTTTATTTTATGCTTGTATGAAGCTTGTTATATAACATCAAGTTTGACAAACTCTAAACAAATGACTGGTAACCTTGCCATGCTATCTAGAACAGAAATCTATCTTAATCTGTAGACCTTTCCTCTAGGATATTGTTTCCTCCTATGAAAGGTAACGGCAAAAACAACATCAGCTCACATTCACACGTACTTTCATAGACCTGCCTCCTAAAACTGCACCAATAATCGAGAATTAAAATTTTGAAAACGTTAAATGCAGATTGAACTCTTATTTTTCGTTTCTATGAGGGTGATTCCGCAATGTATTGAACAAAGAAGAGACAGGAAAGAACAATTACATTACCTGTCTACATAATACTCCTGACTGGGCAATACAAATGTTCCGTCAGTCGAAAAATGCATGAATTCCTGGAGAAAAAAAAGTATTTTGGTGTTGCATGTAGCCACTCATCCACCGTCTTGGTGTATCTTTTCGTCGGACTTGTCCCGTTACGAAACCTCCTGCTCGATTTGTTTAGTTGCTAGAGGGACAAGCATGTATCGTCACACTGTTCCTTATTCTGTTATGCAGTGATCAATCCTGGGGTAGCCCGGGGACGAAGTTCCCCGGAGGTTCAAGATCTCCCGTCTGCGGGGATTTAGTTCCATTTGTCTGAAATCTTCATATACATCATTTGAAAGGAAGTAAAAATATACCTGTTCTTTGTATGGCTTGTTCCCACACATGAAAAGTTTATTTACGAAAGTGTCTTAATCTCCTGGCAAAAACAAGCTCTAGAAATAATTTTAATCGTCTGATCGTTGAGAATGGAAACCCGGACGCCTGGAATTCTATCAGCACCCTCTTTCTGTTGCATATAGGGGTCAGCAATTTTTACTTGCGCTGATTTACTATGTGTGAAATGTTCTGTAGGAATCGGTTATATTACGTTTCTACTTCAAAGAACTTTACAATCAATTCTGAGCATCTTGTAGGTTCTGTGGTTTTCAACCGAATGTAGGCTCCCTTTTTATATTTAATATTTTATTTTCAGCTTATATGCTTGATGGCACAATGATTTGGATTTCGTAGATAGAATGTCTATCTTTTCATTAGCACTAGGCAAATGCCGGGATAGTACGTACTAGCTAACTTTAAGAATAAACCTTGTTAATATGGACTAACCTGACGATAGCAGACGAGTATCTTGCTATATTGGATCAAAGGATAACTCAAGCCATTAAAAAAAAAAGAAATAAATTATTACTTTCTGTTTGTATGATTATATTTTGTCATGATTGGTAACGAATATAATTAATATGATATGGATTCTATTTAATCGTTTGAATATCTTCATTGAGCTGAAAAGTGCTTCATATATCTTGTATGTCTATCGGAAGCGTGTTACAAGAATCCTATATATGCAAAACGTAAATAGGTTTGTCACATGTGCATTAAAGGGAATATTTATTCAATTTAATTGATGCCTATTATTTTTAGAATTGGTTATGGTTTAGTATACGTAACCCATCATCGTTCTAGAAATACACTTACATACAAGTTAGGGGGCACGATTGTGAATGTTCGTTTATTTAAAATCACGTATTGCCAGTGATATTCGTAATTAGGTTTTACTGTATCATACACTTTAGGATTATTGCCTGTCTCTTAAAAAAATAAAACAGTTTTTCTTAAAATTTAGTCCCCACTTCCTAGGGAACACAAATTCCCTCCTGGGTGAATATGTCTGAATGCATCAGTGCTGTAATGAATTTCGATGGGTTTGATCCCTTAACTAAACAAAACAAAACAACAACAACAACAAAACATAACAGACCACGGTTCCTCTTTTGGTGCCTACTGGCAGTAGAACCGCTACCTTAACTGTACTTGTCCTAGTAGGGTGCCAGGTTCGTACTGTCACTACTCGGTTACGTGCCATACAATGCCACTTTCTGATACAAACATAAAAAACAATCAAAAGGTGTTCGGAATTTTTATCGTACTTTTAAGATTTTCATTTGAGTCACCCTCATAATGTTTAACACCAGCAGATTAATACTATGTGTTCTATAGTAGCTGTGAATACTTTCGAAAACTAGCACTGGGTGTAAATCCTCCTCGAAAGAACTAGTTACTTGAACTTTAAATCAACCTTATTTTCCTCAGTCATACCAGGCAAACACTGGAATAGGACCTTGAATTAGAGCCAAAGCTAACTTTCAATACAGAGACTAAATGTTGTGACCAAACAAAAGTTGTAAAAAATGCTCTAAATGTCACAAATGTTTAATTTGCATTAACGTTTTACACTTAAACACGATCAAAACATGCTCACTACAAATTTTCTATCCGTAAGGAAGTATTATGTAAGAATATCATTCACTTTTTTGAGTTGGACACTTACATTTGCGAAATCTTGCCGAGTATCACGATAGGGATGTCAACGACTCCCTCGGTTCGAGTCGACCTGAGTTGCGGCTCACACTGAGCCGAGTCGAGCCACGGCTCACACCGAGTCAAGCCCGCGGTTCACTCCGAGCCAAGTCGAAACGAGCCACGGCTCACAACGCACCGAGGCGATTGACATCCCGATCGCAATAACAAAAGTTTCGAAAGAAAGCATAATCTATAACCATATGGCACATACCATCGCTAAAGCCAATGAAAACATTCGGTCACATTAGTACATTCTGTAGAATAATATTCTTTTTATGTAATGTTCCTCAAATAATTAAGTATGATTCTCCTGTCTAGTCTATGGCTTAGTAGCACGAACCTTAAGGAAACAGTTTTGATTTTCTTGTTACGAATTCTTCAAATTAATACTTCACAAATCACTAAACTGCTAAGTCAAGCTCCAGCAACTACAGGGAATGCGTTTAGCAACGCAACGCAACGCAACGCAGCGCTTGTCGGCTCGAGCTATAGCTTGATTCACCTATTCCCGCCCACCAAGCGGCCCATGGTTCTCCGGTAATTTTAGGCCACATGTTGAGTTTTAATTATAAAATAATCTAATCACAGGGCATGCCAAACGTATTGAAGAGCAAGTTCACTATTAGCACATGTAAAATTCGTGGAAATAGAAAATCTATGTAGCAATAATCCGTGATTCACTTAATCAGGGGAAAGCTACGGACCAACTGGTGGACGAGGACAGTTGAGTCAAGCGCGATCTCGATCGACAAGCGCTGCATTGCGTTGCCAAACATATTCCTTGTATAATTGAAAGACCTTTCTACGTGGCTAAAATGAAATCTTGTAAGTTTCTGTATAATAATCTTATATGGTTGTACTTTAGATACTCACTCGCGTGGTTCACATGGTGACACTCGAGTAATTCAAATAATATCCGACTGAAAACTGTTTAATATTACGTTCTAATCTTAGCTTAGGTTGAGATTATGTTAGGCCATTATGGTACTTGGAGGGTGTGTCTAAAGTTCATCCTGAATGCAATCTTTAAAACAAACGATCTATCCCCTTTATTGTACACGAAAATTTATCATCTGATTAATCAGATATCAAAAACTCTGAGACTTACAATGTAGAAGTATTGCGTTCACTTCGAAGTAGATCGTGCACTTCGAAATATAAAACTCCCAGAACCCCAGACTTTTTGCCTAACAGAAACGGTTTCTCTGTTAAAAAATATTCAAAACAAATTCCTATTGTATCAAATTTTTATTTTCATTGTTAACTATAGGATGTTATTATTGTGATCTTGCATTTTTTTCAGTGTTAATTAGCCAAGTTTAAAATGGCGCTTGCCGTATCCAGGCAATAATTTTTAAAAACAAATGTAAAATAAATAAATATTTTTTTTGTTTAGACCATTGCATAATCCTATATTTATATTCTATGAGGCCATTTTCCATTATACATTCCATTTTATTTTATGGCTTTAGTTTTAATAAGACTTTTAATTTCCTGGATTTGATACTGACTAGGCCACCATTATGCGAACTTTTCTTATATATATATATTGATAACTAATACCACTTTTTTTTACCCTTAACTCACTGGAGAGTGGACGGGCACAACGGTGGGGTGGTTGTCTCGTAATATAAAGTTTCAATGTTCGAATCCCGTAGCACAATCTCATTGAAGCTTCCTTGAAACTACAGTCAGTCGTGCAAGGAAATGAGAATAAGCGTGGGAAGATCACCGGAAATATAAATTTCCTGTTTTCTCCCTTTGTTTTTCAAATCTAGTTTCCAAGTGAAACAACACAACCAGCTAAATGAATCTTGAATCTAGCCTAAATAATTCAAATTCTTTTGTCTAAAACTGCTTCGAAATACAACATTAATCAACGTAAATACACTTTGTTTTAGAGGGATTTGTAAGCAGTCATAGAAATTTTGCTTCTCACCTTCACACAGAAAACTATTTTTACTGAAAAAATATGCATGCACTACGGTGATAACTTTAATTATTTAATGGATTTTCATGTGAAAAAACACATATCTACAACACCACTATGCAAAACAAACGTTGCAAGGTTTTCTTTCATTAATTAATTTTCTTTCTTGTTTGTTTCCACAAAAGTTTCTTCTACACTACGCTGTAATTAATTATTTCAAAATATATTTACAAAATGGCTTCTGAACGTGTTGAGCCAAAAAAAAAAAAAAAAAAATCGCAGAGATGGACTAAATTGATTGGCAATATATCTTGAGACGACGGAGAGGAGGAGATATGCTGTTTTGTTAGGATGGAATCATAAAACGACGACATAATTGTATTGCATGGAAGAATGCAGGAAGTTTTAATATGATGAAAAGACCACACAGTCTGCTGCTCGTAATGGAAAACAACTTTTACGGAGGAGGAACAATGAAGAAAGTTTCAAGCTGAACCAAAAAACAACAACACATAATAAGATCACAATAATAACTCTTCAAGAAAGGTGATGCAAGGTTTACGGAGTTGAAGAGACTAATTTCTTTTGATGGGTTGTAGGCGATATAATTATTTTGTGTTCAAAGCGATCAAATAAAACACATAGTCTGATCAGACTTATAACACTTCAACCTGTATAGTGTGCATCATATTTTAAAAGTACTAATGTTCTTCTTTCCTGTATTCACACAGTTTTTTTTAGGAAAGAAAGTCTTTCAAATATTAGTGCACACCTTTACGTCTGCTATTTATAGTTGGTATCACTGAAAAAAAGTTATTTGCACATAGTCAAGTTATATTCCAACTTGGCTTCATTGCTTCGGTACGTTAGTTATTTTTAGTAAAATGGAAGGGAGATATAATAAATCATTATCAATGTTATTGTTAGTTTGCAAAGCAACTGTCTCCTGATAACTACTACGAGGGATAAAATATAGAACAAGGAAAACTTACACACTAGAAACTTGTTTGAAAAACGTACCGAAGAGAGTTGAAAGCACATTAAAGTCTTCAGACTCACTGAAGCTTCTAAAACCAGAAGCACATTTTGTCGTCACTGTTCTGTACAACTGGCTTAAACGGCTAGCATAGCGTGTAGTCCGTTTATAAACATTTGCTTTAAGCTTAATAAAAGTATGTTATGAATAGCTCCTGTATCAAACACATTGCACAGTGTAGAAAAAGGAACATCACACTAGTATCGTTCGACGTTTCATTCCACTAAATGTTTGTGGCCCGCTAACACACTTGTAATCTAGGTACGTCTCTAGAAATACACTGTTGCTTACTTAATTTCAGGTGCAGTCAAAACAACAATCTTTATATTCGACAATTGAAACATTTTGTAGCAATCAAATAAGACGTTGTTCCGAGTGCATAGAATGTTAGTAAGTTTTTTAAGTTAAAATAGGGACTGTAGTCATACGTTCTCTTCTTTATGGTCAGGACTTCACGTTCAGGTAGATAGTTGTTTACTACTGACACAACGCTGGGGTCAACCTCTTCATCGAATTCCTGAATATATGATGTAACCCTGAGTATAATTCCTCTTAGGGCGTAGAAACTTCCCAGGAGTGACATATATCCTGTGGCCCGCAAATTGTTGTGCAACATAAGAGATGCTAGGGCAGATATACTGAACATGCAGGCTAGCACGTCCCAACATTTTCTGTACATTAACTCTTCCTTGAGAGCATCCTGAACAAACATGGGTTCAACTGCTACGTGTTTGAATTTGTACTTATTGGCAAGTACAATTCGTTGTAGGTAGAACTTCAGATCTTCTCTCGTCTTCTCAGTAAATATGTATTTCACTAACATGTATTTGTTTATATCTTCAACTTTCAAATATCCTATTTCTAAAGGATGGCTGTCATTTTCAATCTCTTCTTCAACATTTTCTTCATCTTCGTCCGAGTCTGGGTTCACTTCATCTTCAATATCGTCCATTTTCCATGCGGGTTCACATTCTCGCCTCCTTTCTCTTCTGGCCATTACCGTATAAAATTGTTGAACCACTTGGCTGCTGGAGATTCTTCTCGCTGAAAATGCTGACCGTCTAGCAAGTTCCCTTCTGACTAAGTACTTTTTAACATTGTTTCTCCAAAAACGTGTAGCATTTTCCTCATAGTGCATTGGTGTATCACCCGTTCTGCGATTGAAAAGTTCTTGCAGTGCGGGATTAGAGACTGCAGGGTAAACTGGATCTGATACCTTTGGCCATACAGGTCGCTTCCTTCCTCTTCCTTGCAGAGATAAAAATTTTTGTTTGGCAGCTGCACTTTGTCGTCTTCTCTCCTCGATCTCCTCGTCATAAATGCTTGATAACTTGAGAACAAGCATTTCATCTATTTCGTCATCTGGATGCCGTTTCACCTGGGCAAGCATTGTGTTTTTTTTTTTTATATATATATATATAACTCTCGTCAATTACCCTGTTTTAGCCGATTAAGCGCAGAGCTCATAAAATAAGCGTCTTAACTGTACTTTTTTTGCCAATCGGCTAAAAAATTAATCGTTTCCCGGGAAAAAGCTGGAATGCGACATTGTTATAAGGATTCTTTTGTTCATGTTGTAGACGCTGCTATGGATATACAAATCGTTGCTTTGAAACGTAGTAATGAATATTTGAATAATAAAATTATGGGAAATAATTTTATACTAATCATACAGACACACACAAACACAAATAGCCCTTCATATCGTTATTGCAATAACATTTAGAATTATTCAATGTGCTTCGTGTTTGTATCAAAAGAAAAGTAGTTAGAATTCAATTCCAAGCAAGTAAATATATTGACGTATCAAAGAGAATAATTAAATGCTGTTTTAATAATCTCATACAAGAGGGAATCAATATAAATAAGATCTTCAAAACAAATAATAAAAAATAGTCAATAATTTATACAATTCGTGATGTTCATACTGGGAATAAATTGACAACTGAAACCATGTTTCTATGCTACAAAGAAAACCGAACCAGAGTTGTGATAATTCCTCAATTCTAAATATAGGGTGATTCAAAAGTCTCGATACAACCTGGTAATTCAGTAACCGAAAATATAATGAAGGGTCGTAGTACACACGTGTGGAATGATGGAGAGGGTCTACATTTTGGACTACGTAATCAACGTAGCCGCTAACTTGAAGTCCACCATATTGGATTGAGGTAATTTCTTTTTTAAATGGGAACTGAATCGTGTGTCCATCATGCCAGTAGCGGTTCGAGAGGAAAAAAACTGGGGGGGGGAGCTCTCAACGTTGCGTATTATTTATATATATATAGGGCCTATGAAGTGTTTATCAACATGCACGGCAGTGCATGAGCCAAGTTCTTCACGTCAGAAAACGTCAGCACTGCCAGAAGCATGTTATACAGGAACAAGAGTTTATGGCAAAATCGACGATTTGGGGGCCCCGTAAGAAAAAAGATGTTAAAGATAGGAATATGAGCTTTTGCCGTTAAGGAGATATGGTAAATATGCGCAGATGTACAAAATTTCATATTCGTATCTCAAACTATGTTCTAGTTGTGGACCCCTGACATTGCACATTTTAGGCTAACTGACTCACTCACTCACTCACTCACTGACTGACTCACTCATCATATTGTTTAGGGTGTTTGGAGTAAGCTAGAAACATGAAATTTGGTATGAAAGTAGAGGATGATAAGTAGATAAAGGAAAAATTCCGACATTTTGAAAAAGTCGCCATCTTGGATTCAAAAGGGCCGCCAAACCTAAAATTTCAAAGAATACACAGCCTAAACGACTAAAGATAGAACAGTGAAATTTTGTATGAAACTACATCATTGATAGCAAATTAAGAAAACTTTTTAAAAATTTGAAAAAGTCGCCATTTTGGATTCAAAATGGCCGCCAACCCTAAAATTTTAAAGAATACACAGCCTAAACGGCTGCTGATAGAATAATGAAATTTAGTTTGACAGTACAACATTATTAGTAGATTATGAAAATATTACAAAATATCTCTAAAGACGCCATCTTGAATCTAAAATGGCGGGCGTCATAAATCCATTTTCCAACTGCTTGAGCCAGAGATACGAAATTTGGCATAATGATGTATTATCAAGAGTAGTTTAGGAAAACATAACAACGTTTTAAAAAAGTCACTATCTTTGATTCAAAATGGCAGCTGAAATACCATTTTTCACATCGTTCGAGATAGAGAAATGAAATTTGGTATGACAGTGTATCATCACGAGTATGTCACGAAAATATAAGAAAACGTTAAAAATGTGTCCATCTTTTATCCAAAATGCCCGCCTAAGCCCCACTTTATAACGACTGAAGCTAGAGAAACGAAATTTGGTATGAAGGTGTACCATTACGAGTAGGTTAGAATAAATTCGGCTCGTCTCCCCTACTAGGGTACAGTTCCCAGCGGAAGTTAATTGCGATAAAGGGGTGCGCCGCAGCGAGGCCATCTTGGAATTCTGGGGGCAGCGCCCCAGCGAGGCCATCTTGGAATTCTGGGGGCAGCGCCCCAATGAGGCGAAGCGAGTATATGCATTACACAAGTGTAAAAAGCTGCGAAACACGAGCAAAAGCACCAGGGGTGCAAACTGTCCAGTCAACTCCTTCAACCTTAAAAAGTGGTGAAATGGAATATGGATGAGCCTAGTTCCTCGCGCCAACTTCCAATACTCCTGCGTGTCCCACCAAGTTTTACTCGTCACAAACGTTAGCACTGCCAGGAGCATGTTATACAGGCAGAATGTGGAAGTTTCCCCATTCGGACGCAGCGCTCTGGAGTATGAGGGAATATCTGCATCATGTGGCGCAGCGCACTGCAGATTCTGGTTGTGATAAAAGACGCAGTTCCTCCAAACTCCTCAAGTTCGATGCGCGGTCTGCCGTGGGATTCTTGGCGCAGCGACGCGAGCAAATAGAGGGGAGTATCAACACGTAAGGCAGTGCATGCAGCCGAGTTCCGCGTGTCACAAAACGTCAGCATGCTATACAGGAACAAGAGTTTATTGCGAAATCAGCGATTTTGAGGTTCTGTAAGAAAAAAGATGTTAAAAATTGAAATATGAAATTTCGAAGTATGACGGTATATCATCACTAGTAGATTACAAAATATCTGCAAAGACATCATTTTGAATCCAAAATGGCTGACTTCGTA
>JAGDQP010043207.1:2161-16295 GCA_022664845.1 Lepisma saccharinum
CTGCGGGAAGAAGATATTACTTAGACTTTTGCTCCACGGTTTTTCTAGTGCATTTCGCTTCAGAAATTTCTGAATACCGAGGCTATTTCTTGCAATATGCTCAAACCAAGTACAGATACATATCAAGGACACATGAGAGAACCTTTGTTTTGTAAATAACTCCACTTTCACCAATTTGTCACTTAGACGTTTGTTCGCGCATAAGCCTCAATTATTGATTTTTTTTCTTACATTGTAATCTCGGGCGTTCAGACCTCTCTAGCGTGTCATTGTAATTTCGACTTACAGGATGGATTTAACATACTACCCCAGGTAAAGAACCTCACTTATTGGAATAATGATTTCGAACCGATGCAGAGTAATTCCATTAATTAATGACGGCCTATAATGCCTTGTTTACATTACCATGGTGAACGTTAACAGATATAATTTTAGTAATGTAAAAACAAGTTACCGTTAACGCGGATTTTGAATTTAACCAGCGTCAACTTAAGACTGTTATTTTGTTAGTAATCTAAACCCAAGATGGCCGTTAAGCGCAGCTCACTTGGTGAGTTTATTTTTCTCTTTATCGAAATATATAGCATCTTAGTGGTGCATATCACTTTTAAAGTATAAAAGAATGATGGCAGAACTAATCTTCAAAATATTACGCTGCAATCAATTCGTTTGCGTTAATTATTTTATAACTTAAACCTCTACCACGTAACCTTAGAGTATGGAAAAAGTAGATTCTTTACCCTAAGCGTGTAACCTGTTTCTTTACTAACAATGGCAGTACAAGTACGATAACCAAGTTCCGTAGTCTAAACGGAGTTTTTTCTACCATCACAATCTTAGTAATCTAAACAAAGCACCAGTAAACAAAACATAACCCTCAATATTTTAAAGGATCTGGGGGATTATCTAAAGTGTAGCCTTTAAGAATTGCTTTGAAAAAAAAAAACAGATTTTGTAGAAAAAAGGGAATTTATTATACATAAGCTCAGGGAAGAAAATGAGTATATATAATGATATACCAGCATCACAGTACATACAAACATTCGGTTATCAGAACAATAATACGCATTAACATATATACCTTTGGAAACATGACCCACACTTTCATAGAATGTAGTTTCAAATTATTAACTTTTATTGTAAGAATAATACAAAATATTTACTTCAAAATAAGTATTTATACAAATACTTAGCAAGTGCTAAAGTTACAATATTTTGTACTGTTCTTTCTTATACAGAAAAATGTATAACTTTATGTGTGTGACACTATTAATATCTATTGATAGATACCATCTTTCAGTATTAAGCATTTTTGTATAAAAATACCAAAAATTGTCAAATTCAAGTTTTTATTTCTAAAAGCAATATGTGTTTTCAATGAACAATTGTTTTATTTTACCTAAGAAACAAAAGTCATCAGTGAACGTTCAAGATATAAATATTTTAACATCAATTTAAAGTAAAAAGGACTCAACCATACATTTTCCCATCACATTGGAAATACACAACTTTCTACAAACAAAAATATAGTCCATTCAAAACAGTTATTTCAAGTTTTCTTCAAAATTCGGTAACAAATTTGATATTAACAGCAAACTACTTTACTGAAACATGTTGTGTTTCGAGTGCGTAACCTACTTTTGATTTTTTTTTCTTCATGAAAATCACGTTTGATTCCTACTTTAAAAAATGCGGATGTATTTTCGTCAAGAGAATCAATATTTTTCTATTTTCTCATAAAACAGCTCAAGTTGGTCTTAAAGGCATTTATTTGATTGTCCCCTTACTGTTAGTTTTATTCAATTTCTTTAAAATAGTTTTTTTTTTGTTAGGAAACTGGCCCCCGATTCCACTATCTTGTTACAATTATTGTCTCTGTACATCTACGCAATATGTCTGAATTGTGTCAATCTCTTGTTTGTTCTTAAAAGTTCACAAAATTGCTCAATATGAACTGCTCTTATACGATCTTGAGTTTGTGCCGTGAGGATCTCAAAGTTATTGGCACTTCCTTGAGCCAATTCAAATCACCGAAAGAGTATCAACTTACAAGTAATTGAGAAAATCTAAGTTGGAATATGTTCTGATAAGCTACGAACTATGGAAACTTAAGACGTAGGCCAAAAACACGAGCAATTATAACTAAACTTTAGTGATTCTGTGCTTAGTTCTTACACCAAACAACTTCTGCTTTAAGAACTGGTTTGTGAAGGGTGAACACATTGAATGTTGGGGGTTTAGTTGTATATAATTATTAGTTGACTTTTGTCCTCAATGATTTTGTATGGTACTGACAATTGCGTAACCTGTTGGTATTGACTGAACCTGACACTAACCTTTGGATAGAATTTGTTTTAAGAACTCAGATGGCTTAGTATATCTAAAAAGGTTTTCAGCTGAGTTATTTGCACAATTTGAGAAGTTATGTTACTGTATACATGTCTTTCTTCAAAAATATTTACCACATCGTTCATATGATCCAACGCATATTTCACGGCACTATTTTTATTAAATGTCCTTGTGAGTGAAAATCGACATTGTGCTTAGTTAATTGTTGGGCAAAAACAATCACACCTACGTGTTTTGCAATATCTTGCCCAGTGTGTTGTAATCAACGCTGAATCAGTCAGAGGTGGTTCTTCACTTGCAGCAAGTACTGTACAACGGCGATGAGGACTAGCCGGGTTTTAAAAAATGATTTAGCGATGTATTACGTCATAGCCATCTTCCAATCAGTTATGGTTTTGCATCATCAGTCAGGAGCAATAGTTCATGGTGATTGCAAGAAGAAATACTACTTTGTGTGTTAGTAAAGAAAAACTCATCGAGGTAATGGTAATAATATGTAGAAGATTATTGACAATAGTTCACAATATGTAGATAACGAAATTAAATGTTCGACTGCATTAAGCTTGCCTTCAAGAACAAATACATGTTGTTACATTGTGCACAGGAGAAAGGATAAAAACATTTTAACTGCACGTTTTCGGGATAGAAAGAACCAAAAGTTGGACCTTCTGGACAAAAGAAAAGATGAAGTGTCTTTGAACAAGAAATCACGAACACAAGTTATTGATGATGAATCAGTCTATTGCTTTCTATATTGAAATGGACTTTTCAGTTGTTCCACACCTAAGAAAGTGTGAACACGTTGTACCGTATGTTTACAATGGGCACATGAGCAATGCGCAGGGATTGAGAGAAACAAAGTGAATTTTGTGTATGAAAATGGTCATCACTTGACATTTTATGAGTATAATTTACTTTATTATCTTTAATAAAAAAATAGTTTAAATATATTGATTTTCACGCATCAAAGCGAGAAAGTATATTTTCTGAGTACCATTTTCTTTAACACATATTAGAAATAGCTATTTATCTTAAGTGTAGTATCAAGTTGTAAGAAAGAATCAATCGTCTTTTGGAGAAATTGTATTCTTTTGCGAATTGCATTATTATTATTATGTGCGAAATAGAGTATTGTGGACCCTTATGGTTACAGAACTTCTATTAACAAATACATTTAAGGAGTGCATGATTCGATTTTTGTCCTGATTGTACTTGAGTTACACACTGCACAGTTGAGGCAGCCGAATACCTCAGTATTATTACAACCATCACTAAACGCGAGACTAATGCTTGAAGACCAGTCATTTATTCCCTCTCAGTAGCAAAAAAATAATAAATATGTCCGAACATTACAGTGTGCTAAAGTTATTTCCGTATATTAACTATAGGCGGATGCAGTGTCGATCCGCTGTTGCTGTATTACACTAAGAACAGTCTATCATACATTTTTCTTGTACCCTATTTCATGGAATCGGCAACCTTCGCTGAACAAATAATCCAATATTTGATCGTAAATGTCGGAGTATGTTCGTACTATTCATTATTTGTAGTACTGTCAGACATAGTTCTATATTAAGATAGTTCTGTGTTAAATTGTATCAAGTTCTCTGCACTTTTTTTAATAGTATTTCGCTTCTACTAAGAAATTTATATATTCTAAAATCTAAATACACAGTCTTTTAAATCGTGTTTACATTTACATTTTATTAAAATAATTGAGCCGTTTGATTTCTACATATCATCGTCAATATCAAAGGAAATGTTGACTTTACCAAATATCTTTAAGTTCTCTAAAGCACTAAAGTTTGCGCCACTGATCAATGCCAGTGCTGGTTTTCAATTTAAAACCCGATGAAAATCTGAAGCGTCTTCTCTATTGTTAAGGTACAGAGTTTTGGTACAGCGTAATATGTATTTGGCTGTATATACTGAGCTTTCAACATTCCCTGGAGTACTTTTATCATTTTCTAGAGAAATGTCAATTTTTTTATTTTTTGTAAAAAGAAAATCGAGTTCTTTGGCAACATAAGTTACTGGAAAACAATCTAAAACACATAACTATCACTAAACGGGAGATGAGTGCTACCAATCATTTCCCCCCTCTCATTAGCAAAAAAAAAGTTAATAAACATGTCTATATATTCCGAACATTTGTGTATGAATCAACCATGAAACAAAGAGAACTCAAGTTTTTCCTAGTCGTAAATGACATCTGAAAACATTTGTCTTTTTCAGTTGCCGTAAAACTGAGAATTTTGTACTTTCAACTTTTTCAGTTAACACCTCGCTTCTGTAAATTTGGTTATAGATTGGATATTAACTCTATATTACATTACTTTTAGATTAGGTTGTATAGGGTAAACTTCCTTATTCTAGTTAAAGATTTGACTCTGATACTAAAGACAATTGCGATTTCCAAGTTAAGTTTCTCTAGTTCAGTTACTTGAAACTTGACAGTCACTTGTCCATGAAGTATAGGTGCGTTGACCATCGAGTATTTGTACTCAATAACAGTTCGTTAAAACAAGTAAAAAAAAGGGAGTTGAAGATATAGTGGCACCACATAACTAAATACATACATCAAACTTACAGATTCAGGTGCAGTCCTCAGCTGAGTGGAGGTTTTACTGTTGTTAGAATATAAGAAAATAACTGGTTCAAGAATTCTGTAATTTAAGATATGCAGGCGATAAGGCAAGAAGTTACATATGGTACACATCTTGGGAGGTAGAATAAAGAACCTTCCACAATTACAATTGAAACGAGTTTCCCATGTAAGGAAAAATATCTAAGGAAGTTATTGGATGTTTGTGTATTTTGTTTTTGTAAATTATTGCAGAAATACTGTCTAAAGCAGTGGTTCTCAAACTTACTTTAGCTCGCGGCACATTTTTGTGTATGACATTGTGGCACACCCCAAGGCTCTACACTAGGCGGTAGTACTTCGCTAGAGCCATTGCCCCTACCGAGGTCAGGGGACTCGTAGTTCGAGAAATATATTTCCCTTATTTCAAATCAATGGTACACTCCATACTTCCAAGCACAGAGTGATAAAATATAACCGTTGGCTCAATAATTTAACCATGTCAGTTTAGAGATACTAGGAAAGTACCTATATCTCTAACGTTTTTACAAATAGTTAATCCCCATGTCACATTTTTTTTTCTTTTTTCCACCGATTGATGAAAAATATACATGGGTGCACTCTTTGCTAATTACTGCTCTAAAGACTGATCAAGTTGATTCCCGAAATACGTAAGCTATAACACCAACTTTTAACTTTTTTTCATGGTCGTGTTAAGTGATACATGTAAGCAGGGCTCGAAGTGGAAATTTTTACGAAACTGAACGCTTTACCTTCGTTAACATGCTATTGTCCATTTTCTTTATGATTCCCATAGTCACGAGACGGAACGGGAGGTTCCAAATATTCACGAACCGGAACGGCGTTCCGATTTGCTCCAGTCCGTTTCGAGCCCTGCATGTAAGTATTATGACTTAATACGATAATAATCAAATACAAAGCTGTATCAAACATTGAACCTGTGGTCTCTTAATCAAATTCTTTAACCCAAGTACCTATGATTTAAAAAAAAAAAACTTAAATATGGCACATTTTTCGAATGTTTTCAGTGTAATTACTTTCTCCTCAGTGTATTACTTACACAGAATTAAATTTAGTAAAAGCACAAAAGGTAAAAACCGTTGTGAAATACAAGAGTTTCACTGCTATCTGTATGCGAGAATACAGATTACAATACAGCTTTACAAGTTATATGTCTTAATATACAATTCACATTTTGATTATACACTGACCTTCATTCAGATTATTGGCTCTAGTTGCAGTTTTGTTTAAAAAATAATAATATACATAATATTTACAACGTATGCATTTCATTCACATTCTACCAAATTTATATACATTTATGTACCCATTTATCTTATATTTTGAAAACACACGGACTACAAAATATCTTATTGTTAGCTGAATATATGTTCACTCCTCAAATAAGTTCTCCATTCTTCAGGAAAGTACTTGTCTTTCACCTATAGATAACATGCCAAAAATACAGCATATTAGGATCGAGCATTCGGAAATTAAAGCCTTGTAACGCCTAGCAGCACTTAGGGCTCATTTGCAAGCCCGCTTGCGATTTGGATGAATACCCAATTTAAACGCGTGTTACAACACGTAATAAAACCACCACGTGTTTCAATTGGCTACTCACTCTAATCGCAAGCGGGCTTGAAAATGAGCCCTTAGGGCTGATTTTCATAACAGCTTGCGATTTGGGTGAATAGCCAATTGAAGCGTGCGTTACACTTACCTTACAATAAAACACGCAATACAAGACGTGTTTCAATTGGCTACTCACTCAAATCGCAAGCAAAGCTAGCTTTCATGAAAATCAGCCATTACTAATTCATGTACTGCATTAAAGGAGCTTGAGGGAGAAAGCATAGCTTCTACATCATAATGTTATAGTGTAACGATAAAACTGGGGATTATAGGGTTAATTCATTAAGTAATACATATGATGTAACACAATTTACTCGACAATTATTATTATTATTATTTTCGTGAAAATCTGACACAAAAACTATAAGAAACTTGCAGATTACTACAATTTTCGAGAAACAGTTCTAATTTTGGAGCCGAAATCAACTTCTCACAATGATAAAATTAATATCTCGATGAATCGTGCAGGATGCATTAATGTATAATTTAGTTCTGGAAGTTAATTTGTCAATCTGATGACGGTGCGCCTACGTATAAGGACTCGACCAGGACTTAGAAACCTGGAGGATGATGTGGATGCTGTTAGAGAAATGTAGTGGGGTATAGAAAACCCCCTGCGGCTTACCATGTGTCAGTGCTGAATAAAAAAGAACTTCGCTTAAGAACATTCTTGCCACTCTTGATGATCGGAAAGGAATTGCGCATCTGTGTGTATTGATCACATTTCTTAAAGAAATGTTACCTAACTCAATAATGTGATCATTATTAAAACTTAACTGGTTCTATTCCCAAATCTGCTATGATTAGAAAGTATGTATTCGAATCTTGCTCAAATATGTTCTCTTAATCGATTTGTTCACATTCCCAGCAGACAAATATGACGACATGTAATCTACCATAGACACTATGGCAGATTTCTTCTCTTTTGAAATATACTTTGAGAGACATTATTCAGATTTGATACTGCAAGGACAAAATGAAATTAACGTAGTATTAATGTAACGCGAAGAGCTGATTAGACGCCCTGTCCTCGATTTCCGGCCACATACATTAGGAGCTCCTCAATCTGGTAGGCCTAGCTCTCTCTCTCTCAGCTTGGAATCGCAATGAGTACATGAAATAGCCGCACATAAAAAAGGTTAAGGGTAGTCGCACATCAAGAAAGACCCGAGTAAAGCGAAGCAAAGAGGGTGCTGTACTAAACCCATCCGACCAATTGCAAAGACGATCTGCAATCTAGGTTAGACCATGGTTTAGGCTAAGCTGGTGCATTTGAAAATTGATGTTTAAGTCTAACTTAGGCTAAGGATAAACTCCGTCTTTGCAATCGGACCAATTACGTTTGAGTATGATTCGCTCAGTTTGAGTTAGCTTATGATGTGCGCGCTACCATTTAATGTTCAGTAAAGGCACAGTTCTGCTTCACTTTGTTCCACTCCGACTAGCTTCTTTGATATGCACCTACCCTTATATGCAGCTGGCAGCACCATATTGTATCGAGTCACGGAAGTTTAAAGGTGCCATTTGCAGTGTCCCCTCTCAATAATCTTGAAAGGTATGGAAAGATGATAGAATTAGGTAAAAGACAAGTACTTCCATATACCTATCCATATGTTCCACACGCACATATTTTTTTAACAAGAATTTACAATGCAAACGACACACGCACACACCCATATACACATATATACATACGAGTACATTCATTTACACTCAATACTTATATACGCAGACACTTAAAAGGCAAACAATTTCCTCATGACATGTACAATCCTGATTAAAATTATGCCATTATCCAAAAACTTATAAAACTTTCTTTTTTATATTGGTTGGATTATATACTCAGCACGTGTTGGGTTCTTTTTGTGCCACTGGACCCTTTGTACACCAGCCATAAAATAAAATTTGTGCTTTATCTGTAATACAGAACACCCACCTTTGTCATAGGATTTAAAAGACAAATTTTATTATATACGCCGACATTTAATAGTAACGTCGACACTTCTAAGAAGAATTAGTGCAGCAATGAAAATGACATTCATTTGTTTTTACGTCGCACGCAACCTTTAAGAGATTTTACATTAGAATTTTCATTATTTTACTAATTTTTCACCTTCAATGTCAATAACAATGTGCGATTCACGGCCACAATCTTTTATTTACGATAGTTTTGCAGTATATGCAATTCACATACGATAAGCATAACATTGTGATCTGTGATCTGGTCTGTTTACCTAACAGTTCAGTTCAGTTAGAAAAGTTGGGTAAGGTACGCCCTTGTACTTGGGCGACGTCTGGGAAATATCACCTTTCGCAGACAGTGTGCCATTCACCTAAGACAGAA
Organism: Lepisma saccharinum; assembly: GCA_022664845.1. Lineage (NCBI taxonomy): Eukaryota > Metazoa > Arthropoda > Insecta > Zygentoma > Lepismatidae > Lepisma > Lepisma saccharinum. The sequence goes on from JAGDQP010043207.1 coordinate 11,095, forward strand.
GGTTAGGTTAGGTGAAGTTAGGTTAGTTTAGATAAACCGTAAATAAATAACATATCAGGACCTCTGAATAAGCACCTAAGTCGAGAGGATTAGAGTCTGAACTGAATGGGAAAGCGAGAATCTGCATAGGTGCAGAATTTTAACAAAAACGCCTTTCCACTTACCAACAAGTAAGAAAATCGCGCAGTTTCGTGTATGTGAATAAACATTGCTAGAGCATGTACAAAGGTATTGTAAAAATGTAACTGCCATTGAAAATATTGTAATCAAGGTAAGTAACACGTATTTCAATTGACTATTCACTCAAATCGCAAGCTTTCATGAAAATCAGCCCTTAGAGTGTTGGCACAATGCTCTGTAGTACGTTTAAACACACAAATACAGGTAAAACACCGGAAATGATTTATATACTATCACAATCATCTTTCAATGTTTGTTATCACTGTTCACAACGTTAGCAGATACTGAGAACTAAAATTATTTTCATTGGCTTTGTGGGATAAACCTTGAAATTCTATGTTGATAAACTTCAAAACGTCCTAATGTTCTTAAGCATAGGTTTATAAAAAGTGCCATATAGATGTTGAAAAAACATGTGTAATTTATGGGTTTATTTCCAAGCACATTGAAAAAAAAAAGAACTTGAAAGAATACTGGAATATATATCGTGACTTACATGGAAATATTTACAATATCCTCCTGACATTAACATTCTTGTCAGTATGAAAGAAAATAATTTTAATTCAAACATTTTCCAGCAAAGAAACATTTTCCAAAATAAAGATTTTTTTAAAAAAATGTATCGGAGATATTTCATGCTGTGTGAGTACAACACTTGTAGAATATAAAATATGAATACATACAATGAACGTATTTATAGTATCTGGCAACCCTATGAACAGTGTTTGCAGTAATATTGCAAACTGATAAAAACACATGTAAATCATTTCGACTCTCACAGGTTTCTTCTTGGGTGGGTGTGTTTCAACATATTGTATTGCATTCTGCCAACAAATATAGTAATTTGTGCAGTAAGTAATAACGCATTCTGTTTGTCTCGTTTCAGTTTTCAAAGTTCGGAGTAGCAAAGAAAACTACCGCTGGTTTCGCTGTAACGAGAGTCTTCACCAACATGTGCACCAACAGAAATCTGGCCTAATGTAGACTTACCATAAAGTGCATCCGTTTAAGTTGACATTTCGCTGGAATGAGACAGTCTTCCCCAATATGTTCAACAAAACTTTGGCCTAATGTGGACGCTTCGTTCCTCCTATTTCGAACTTGGAATACAGAAAACGAGATAAAGAGAATAAATATGCTTCCTTACTTACTGAACAAATTAGTATATTTTTGGCGCAATGCACTAGAATAGGTTTAAACGATACTGGAGTGACTCCTTAGTGTTGGAAGATAAACGCCAGAGCAAATATTTAAACTCGTTTGTCCACTTCCAGTCGAATCCGAAGTGAACCAAATTTTCTGTTCTCAGTTTTATACACTTCTTATCGCTGTGTAGCCCGATTTTTTTTTATTAAAGTCTTAATTCCTGAGTTATCCATATAAGATTATATCGTACTCTGCATAGAATAGACAGTAACTGCAAATATTTGCACTTTTTGCCAGAATTAAGCCGTAAAAAAAAAACGCGCGCCACAGCGTTATTAAGCGTAAAAAACTGAGTTAGAACGGAAAATTTTGTTCATATTGGTTTAGACTGGAAGTGGACAAACTAGAATAAATGTGCTCTACGCTCCCTGGCTTCATATATTCATGAATTTTTCAATGGCTGCAGTCAGTCTAGTATAGTTTTTTGAGAAAGGTCACTGGTTACTGCTATCAGGGTTGCCAGATACTTGGAACTATATCTACATACTTTGTATGTGTACAAAGCTTGTATGTATGTGTACACACATATATTCAACCCGCGTTTTAAATATGTACTCACACAGCATGAAATATTTCCTAAATATTTTAACATTTTCATTATTTCCGAAACAATTTATTTTCTGGAAAATGACAAATTACATAAAAAAAAGTTTATACTGACAAGACTCTTACCGTCAGCAGGTTATTTTGTGATTATTTCCAGTTTTAAAAGAAATATAATTTACGTTATATTTTCCAGTATTGCTTCAAACTTTCGGATACAGCTTTTGTTTCCATGTGCTTGGAAATAAAAAAAAAAAAACATGTTTCATCAATATGTTAAAGTGACGCTTATATGTTTAACAACATTTGACCATTTTTGAAGTTCATTAACACAGAATATCGAGGTTTCTCGCACAAAGTTATCTGGGGGCTTTGTATGAGCGAGGTATCTGGTAACTCTGTAAACGAATCAACTTGCATATTGACTGAGGCGAAATAGACCAATAATTTATATTCTTTTTAGATATTTATGGTATTTAAACTTAATATTGTGCATTGTGCCAACATAAATAGTAATTTGTGCATTAAATAATGACGTTTATATATTCTATTTGTCTTGTTTTCAGTAGTCAAACTTCCGAGTAGTAACGAAACGATCTAGAGTTGTCGTGGTTCTCAGACAGTCCTTGTCAGCATGTTTTCGCAAACATAAAAATGACCTAGTGTAGACTCACCATTAGAAAATGTTCAGTTCTAGTTACGACTACTTCTGGATAAATTTAACAGCTTTCAACAACTGATGAAAATTTGGTAGTTGAAAAATTGATGAAAAACGCGCTAATAAAAATAGTAGTGAGTGGATAATAGAGCCATGGATTGAGCAAAAAGACGAATAACCTATACTTGTGTTTCTACTGATACCAGCTATTGATTTTAAGATTGCAGAAATACTTGACTTGGTTCATCGTTGAAGGTTACTTGATTTTCTACATCTTAAATTTAACGATTAAATCCAATTAATTTGAAATAGTATACAAAAAAAAACAACAAGTTTTTCTAATTTGTTTGATTCCTCAACTCTTCAATGAATACAGCATCAGTAAAACGAGTAAAGAAACTATTAAATTCAATGTGCCACCAGATCCATAGTATTCGTAATTGTGTTGTGGATAAAACACTCTTTATATTTAAAAATCATCATTAAGTTCCTAAGTAGAAAACAAAAATCTATTTCAAAATTACAAAAACCCAAGTTTAAAATAGTGGAACCTGTGACTACTCTAACAGATCAGTTTTGACACCACTAGTTAATTATAGCAAATCATTGGCCTCTATCTAAAAGCGATACTGGACTGATCGATGTCATTAAAATTTATTGAATATATGAAGCCAGGGAGCGGAGGGGGTAGTTAATTTCGATCATCCTCCTCCAGTCTAATCCAATATGGACCAATTTTTTTATGTTTTCAGTTTTTTTTTACGTTTATTATCGCTGTGTGGACCGTTTCTTAAGTCTTAATTCTTGCACAAGAAACGTAAGCATTATTTACAGCATGTATTATTATACGCACAGTCCGGTACGTGTATAACTGAAGAATTAAGACAAATAAAAAACGGGTCGCACAACCATAATAACAAGCGCAGAAACTTCGAACTGAAAATTTTATGCATATTAGATTTACTGTAAATAGACAATCGAGATTAAATATTTAATCTTTCGACAATAACTGATCAGTCCAGTATCGTTACGTATAGCTCAATGTATGAGTTACATAACTCTGCTCATTTTTTAAGCTGCGTCAAATTTAAGTACAAGGTTTCAAACAATACTAACTCATGTCATTCAATAGTATTTTCAATGGTCAGTTATTTTACAGAATATACATTTTTCATCTTTCTTAAAGCCACAAGATTAAATCTAGTTAAGGAACTGAACAGATCTTTAAAATTCCAGGACATCATGTTCCAGTAAACCAGTACATGATCAGTAAATCATTCTCCTAGTTTTAAATGTTCATTTGTTTTTTCGTTTCCCTTTTTTCTCTGTGTGCTTATATAGGTTAAGTCCACTTCGTTTGAGCATTGAAAACTTTCTTTTTCGTACTATGAGATAACAATAGATTAAAATAAACAGTAAATAAAACTTGAATCCTATGAAGTTAGTGGAATTTGAGTTCCTACAGGAATGTATTACAGAATGATTTGGCAACAGTGAGTAAAAATTATAATATTCGCTGATACAAGAAAAAATAGGATACAAAAAGTCAAAGTAAAAAGTGATTTAAAGCAAGTGATAAAACATGCCGAGTTTCACCTTTGTCGCTAAAACTAGTCTAGTTTCCAGACGGTTAAATAACTACATAATTGACATTCCTGTCTCTTTCTCCTCAGATACGTTATGAGTCTCTTCAATTCAGTATTATGGTAACTACCGTCGTCTTAATGATGCTATCTTATTTTTTAAAAAAGCACTATTTAAAGTGCTTCTGTTTGATTCTCAAAATATACGAAAATACACCACTTATTATATAGCATATATGCATACATAATTACATTTACCAGTGGTATCAACGAAGATCACATCGGATACAAGGGGTGTACAAATCTTTTTTTTTTCTGACGGATGAGTATTTTTGGTTAAAAACAATTACAAGTCTCCAGTAATTTCTGTTCCTTGTGTGTCCACGTAATTATAATAATGGGGTTGTTACGGGGAGAGGGGGTCGATTAGGGACGGCGTCGACAAGCGACGACACTGATTGACGACGACAGTGGCGAGCGACGAATACTTCTTTTTCTTTAAAACTCTTTCGCTAACTTCCTCGTTTTTACGCCTAGGATCCTTTGACATTAGAATTGCAAAAACACAACGAGGCAAAGATACGGGACAGGAAGCCTCGAGCCCTGGAATGCCACGGACCTCTTTTTCTAGACGAGCCTGAAATGAAAAAAAAAAGAAAGAAGTTAGTATAATGACCTTAATTACTAAAGACATAATTAGAACTTCAGTCAACAAGAAATGTAGCTGGATGTCCTTTCACTTACATGTAATACGAGTAATAAAGGTATGTTTTACTTCAAGTTAAACACAACACTAGCAAAATAACATTAATATGAATTGGAAATTTTTATTCTTTGTCGAAAGAAGAAAGCGATTAAGCCGACAGTCACGAATAGTTAATTGCTTGAACTTTATAATTATGGAGTGTGTAAATATTAAGCTTTTGTTGTTTATGTCAAACTTCCCGGGTTCAAAGATTTCTCGCATGCTGTCAAGCAGTTAGAAAAATTATAGATGTCGATTTCTCATGGAAGGAAGTAAAAAAAAAAAA
>JAGDQP010043208.1:4743-16295 GCA_022664845.1 Lepisma saccharinum
AAAATACTCAATCGTATTCGAATTTTACAAATAAATTTCAGACAACATTGAAATATATGTAGCTGCTTATGGTGAAATTTATGAATTATTTTTTGTTCTAATATTAAACAAAAGATTTTGAGAAATGCATGTTAATTTTGCAAATAATGAATTTTTCTAACGATCTAATTTTATTTACTATTCCCGGGTGTCTGAGCAGGCAGAGGCCCGAGTACATTGCTTTGTCCAAGGGCCAACAATAATGTTAAACGACCCTGCACCGGAGAAAGGTAGATAGGGCCCTCACAGAGTCAATAGCCCGGGTGCCCCAAACAGCTTAATCCAGTACTTTCATTATCAGTGGTTTGTACAGGAAGAAACACAGATGCAGATGCCAGAGTAAATTGCTTTGTCCAAGGGCCAACAATAATGTTATACGACCCTGGACCGGAGACAGGTAGAAAGGGCCCTCACAGAGTCAATAGCCCGGGTGCCCCAAACAGCTTAAGCCAGTACTTTCATTATCAGTGGTTTGTACAAGAAGAAACACAGATTTAATCTGGACACATTTTATTAAAGTTTATCCTTCCGAAAATAATAAAACCATAAAAGCCAAATGTGGACTCTATGAAAAGGAAATGGCAGGTCTTGTTGCCTGAATGAGATATTTTATCAAGCAGTGTAATTCAAATCCCGGCCAGAACAATGGAAAATTTTGCTTCAGTGTTTCCACTCTTTGAGATATACTCAGCCTTTTATAAAATTAAGTACCACAGTGTCCTTGGTACTCCTGGGCACTTTGGGAGCTAAAGGCAGCCGATCGTGGATCTGACTACTCCATCTAACTTCGTGCCGTTGGTGTATCACTTCCTCCACATTCCTCATGTGCCGTTCACGGCACGTACGCATTGAACATGGTATACCTTTACCTGTTTACCTTTTATATAACAAATAGCTTTATCATATAATTTTAATAAATAGGAGAGTTAATCAAGTTTGGTAAAATAGAACGTACAATTTCTAGTAAGTGCTTATGAATAGATCGAAAGCGCAATTAAAACGTTATAGACGCTAATATCATAACTCCTGCCAATTGTTTTTATCTTTGTAACTGTTTAAACCCTTTTAAACGCGTGTTTTTTTTGCAGTCTATAAAAACGTGCTTAAAACAAAATAACACAAAAATACGTTATAACATACGTATTTTTTTTTTTTTTAACAAAACATGCTTTTTCCAACTATGTTTCCTGAATCGCAATATGATACAAGTAGCACATTAAAAAAAAATCTACTGACTAAAATGAAATTAAGTTTTGAATTTCAGTAAATACTAATATAAAATATCTCGTTTGGAACTGTTTCAGGAAATAAGTTGGAAATTTGCCACTGTGGTAGCAAAAGCCTTTGGGAACACCAATGTGGTAATTTTACCTGACTTAAACAATATTCTGTGTCCTAGTTTTTATAACGTTAATTATTTAAAGGTAATATTGGTAAAGTGATCGTCATTACCGTATTTGAATAATGAGTTATTTCGATATTTTGATAACCTACGGGGAATATCAAGCTGTATAAACCTTATCTAACAGACACTGCACATTCACACTTATGGAAGCTTCTATTTTAATAATGTGAAAACTGCCTCCGTATTAATCTGAGAGGAGTACTTAAAAATATATATCCTATAAATTTGGAATAAGTCAGCTCTCACTTAAACTTATCTAACCTATCTACGACTGAAAACAAGCAATGTTTATTCTGTACTATCTTGCCCGCAAAGAATTGCAGCGCGGTCAAACAGCTATGTACGAATCAGTTCACATCAACTGCGTGGTGGTTGGTGCAATAACCCTTGAACAGCTTTCATTTGGAAACTTAAAACGTTACTGACGATTCTTCAATTTATAGAGTATGATAGTTCAAAACTCGATAATACGCAAGGTATTCACTGAATATCCAAACAAACAATATTTTTAAAAATCAACGGAGCGGTAAAGTGGTGTAACCAAGGTTGCCATTTACGGAAAAAAATGAAAATATTGCGACTAGACCGCAGTCATCGGAGACACATGGTTTGTTTTGAGCAGAAGGAAGCTTGCAGATACGCTTCTACTGTTTAATGGGTAGTTAAGAGTATTCACAAAGTTTAATAGATAAAATATTACATCTTTTGAGATTTTTCTGTGTAAGAAAAACTTTGAAAGGCCATTTCTGCGAAAGTACGGTATTTGCTGAAATTTCAAAATGATAATATTTTTTACAAATAGAATCAAAGGAGCTTTCAAATTGTGTGTTACTTTACGCATGTTGCCATATAAGAAAAATGAAGGTTTTTGCCACTACACCGCGGGGAATGAGCCAGCTCGCTTATGACAGAATTTCGTTCTCGTCTAAAATCGACGTATTTTGGTATTTTTCAAATAACTACTAGATTACGAAATCAGAGGGTGGTAACATTTTGTTGCACTACCCTATATATATGGAGCAATTTAAACCAAACTTTGTACACATCTGGAAATAAATACTGTAGGGTAAGAAACGCCCAGCAGTACAAGGAGTGGGAGGTAGGAAGGGCATTAAAAGCTTCAGTCTTTATATATTTTTCTATTCAATTTTCATATATTTGGTGTGTGATTTTATGCTTTTCACAGCATACATTTCATAAGGGCCTTTAAAGTTCCTGAGCAATTGCCATATTCATTTCAATCTATGTAATCACAAGTACGCCAATGTATACCCACAAAACCAACCTATAGAAAGAATTCCATTATTTTACCATTATGTAACTTTTATTTCTTTGAGCGTATTCTTTTTTGATGAAGCTCATTGTTGTTCTTCTAGAAAGGAAATCAGAAAACAAAAGATATCTCTCTGTCTCTCTCTTCTCTCCGTCTGTCTGTCTGTAAATTTTAAAGTAATAATTTTGGGGAGTTTCATCTTGAGATACATTGGTACTCACAGCTTCTATATTATTTTCTATTTAAATACCGTACAAATCACGAATAATACTAACAATTTGAAGCTAACTTATCCAATACTTACGACCATTTATGAAATAAACTTTCAAATTTTCAAGCTAATTCTTTTATCCGAGATATTTGAAAGGTCTAAACTTAGTAGGGCATAGTCCACGACTTCATTTATTTTCATTATTAACAAGTATCTTCAAATTATGAATCAGTTCATTTGATAGAGACACTTCAGTATTATCTAGTCCACTTTCTAAAACACCATTTTGAATGTCATTTGCCCATTAGTTTTGAATATATTAAACACGAAGCCTGATTACTGAGGATTCCTAAAACGAATCTGAATTTAAATGTAGAGGCTTCAGGCCACAAGCTGGATGGATCATGATAGGAGGAAAGGTAAAATGAAGAAAGTGAGAGGAAACGGGAAGGCTCCGTCACCATAAAACTTTATAGCACGAGTCGAGACCGAACCGGGGACTCCACACATCAGAGGTGAGCGCTCTACCACTGAGCCACCGAGTCACCAAACGAATCTCAAGTTGGTTTCGCTCCTCACAGTTCGTTCAGTTTTTTATGTTGCTTCATCTGCGGCTAAACGACGGGCAAAAGATAGCGAGTCTCTCCAGTTTAAATTTATCTAATTGTGGTCAATGTCGTTAACGAAAAATACATTAGACGTTTTAAGATTCACGTCAGTATATTTCGACCACTAGTCAGTCATCTGTAACTGTAAAGTTATAAGACTAGATCTCCATTCGTTTTGTGCTATGGAAATTCGCATCATTTCTAACCGATAGAATTTATCAAGCTCCTCAGAACCAATTTTATTGTTGCTTTTCAGTAAATCTGATAATGACTTCTGTTGATCAGTTTTCAAATAACCAATCAGTAAAACCGTAAATGTTTAAATAGCATCATTTGCCGATGATTGGTTCCCCCACGCAGAACAGAAAGTTTAGCTAATAAACCTCCTCTTTGCCAGGAGCTCTTGCACATAAATTATTTATTAATGTTTGTTAGCATATGTGCTTCCCATAATCTTTGACATTTAAAACAACATTTGATGTAAGCACTATTACTCACTGTTTTAACTTACGTGAGTCATTTAAACTCGTCTTTATCTGACAATGTTATGCTATGTCTGTCTTTGTGACTTCAAATTATCTAATAACTATTGATCACACTGTATTAATTGCCATTTTAATGAACAACGAGTTCTAGCGCGCCAGGTAGTAAGACGTTTGATGATCCTTACTATTCATAGATGTTGGACACGTTAATGATAAGTCACTGTTAGACAATTTTGTACTGTGTTCTGAGTTCAGATTCCACTTCGTTAATTTGAACATTATGGTTATTTCAATATTATTTTATTTTTGAAATTATTTTATATAATTCAGCTATTAGGTAATTCTTTTATAGACGGTAGGAAAGAAATAAGGTTTCGAGGAAGTATTTATAGGTATCTGGGGCTTCAGGCTTCCATTTCCACTGTCTTAAATTCAGAAATTGGTATTCTCTTGCTTTGCCAATACAAGCAATAGTGCTATTAGAGGGAGAAAAGCTTAACTTTTTATAATTTACCTTTTAAGAAAAAAAAGTAAAGTATAGTCTAATACACTCTCTTCAATACTAGGTAATAAGAAAATAAATAAACATAATATGCTCATCTTCATGATTCATCGGTAAATTTATCCCATATCTCTGACAGTAAAACATATAAAAAACACAAACAAACACACACACAAACACACACATATATATATACATATCCTCTCCCAACCCGTCAGCGTGGGAGCAGTAGACCAACTTCTCCCTTCGGGGAGAGGCCTCATCCACTAGTGGATTGAATATGGCTGTGATTTATTATTTATTATATATATATAAAAGTTCTTGATTACATCTTTTTTATAGTTACCGTTTACAAAACAAAAGCTAAACGTCAAGTAGCGACACCTGTGTCTTGCTCATAGGAAACTAAAAACATTCCAGTAGAATGCAATATAACATTTATGATCCCTGCATTCACCCCCTTTAAAATATAGACCTCCTCGGTCGAAAAAGAACTGAACAAACACTAGTTACAAATGTAGTTAGCTCTAGTTTATGACATGCTCAAGCCTATCTCGGGCTTTAACTTTTCAACACATCAGAGATATTAGGAAAACAACAGTGTATAAAAGGATATAAACAGAAGATATCAAGAGATATCGAGAGAGGAACAATTAGCAACAAAAGTAAATGTGTCGTAAAGCAAAACCGGAACACTTCCTATGACCTATCAGATTATGGATGTAAATAAACACTACTTTCTTGATAACCTTTTTAAACATGTTTCCTTAGCATGTTGTAATTTCGACGATTAAACATTGTTTGCACCTGAGAATTGTTCTCTATCTCCTGCCATTCGTCCTATATCTCTTTCATTTTCTGAATCGAGTACCTGAACAAGACCATCCACAGAACAACATATTCCATCGTAACACTTCCAGTAATCTTCAGTTCCGTCTTCAACTCGTGGACAATATTTATCGCCGCAAGGAACAGGGGCACAACATCTACTAGATTCGAAACAGCGATAAATTTGTGGTTCATCAATAGGTGGATATGCTACATTACCACGTTGTTAGCGTCGAGTTGTTTGTTCTTGATCTGGTACAATCTACTGCGAATATGAATCGTTGGATGGACAGTACTTTTCACCCCAGCATTTCCATTCTCTACCTTCCTTATCGCATTCTAGGGGACAATAGTTACTTCTGCATGTAGTTGGTGTACAACAGCTTTCATCTTCACGAGATAGGTATTCGGTTGGTTAATTTGGATCTGGGCATTGTAGCTCGCCACAAGGTTTTCGCGGACAACTTCCTTTACTTCCATCAGTAGGTTTATGCAGAATTCTTCTCCATCTTGAGCACAGATCACGTTACCCCTAAACTAATTGTTCTTCCATTAAGTTCAGTTGTGAATTCTCTTGCTCTATGTTCGTCTTCTTGCCTTAGGTCATGAAAAATTAGCAAATATGATTCATTGACACAACAAGTCTGCTTACAACCCTGCTACTTTAATCCTTTTGCATCATCCTCTTGTGGGCAATATTCAGATCTACACTTAGTAAGTGCACAACATCGGGTTCCTTCGCAACAGAGGAGTTGGTGTTTCTGGCGGAGATTGTACATCACAACACTGTTTGCGAGAACAACAACTACTATTTTTTTGTTATCCAGTCTTTATTCAAAATACCTCATTCTCCTCACAGATAATATTTTGATTAGAAGTTGCTGCACTTGTTATATTGTCATCTATAACCTCTGCGACTCCAGTCGACTCATTTCTTTTCCATTGTGTAATGTTGATCAGTCAGTGAGGATGGTTCGTGAGTGTTATTCGCACAACGCTTCCAATCACAACACAGCCGTTCGATCCCCATCTCACTATTACTCTGTGGGCAACATTCATCTCCACAAGCAGAGGGTGCACAGCATCTTGTGCCTTCACAGCATAAGTAGTCGGTTGGCTTGTTTTGCGGTGGGCATGTAATTTCCCCACACTGCTTTAGAGGGCAACAACAACCATTGCCTCAACTTCCGAATCTAATACAAAATGATTCTTTGCTATGTAATGTGATATTAGCGGAAGAAACAACAGGAATATTTCGATACGAGAAAGTTAGGAGAATGACTTTGTTTAAAGAAATACCACAAGAATATAGTATATAGTTTGTTGAACAATATTCAAGTGGAAGTTCTATTTTCGACTTCTTGCTTGTATCAGCAAGTAAGTGAAGTTTTTTTTTTTGTAAATGTTTTTCTATGATTTTTATTTTCTTATCAAAGGTTGTGGAGTAACGCCACAATAGTCTTTATCGTACACATAGAACGTGCAATTATCTTTGTCGTGCACATGGACCGTGCATCTTTTAATCAAGAAAGAAATCGAACAATAATCATATCAGAAGAAACAAAGATTATGGAGTAATGCCACAGTGATCTTTACCGTGCACAAGGAACGTACGTTTTCTAGTCAAGTAAGAGATCGAACCATCATCATATCAAAGAAAATGAAATCATAAAGACAATGCTAACAAATGTAGTGAATGAAACAATTTTTTTATCGATGATACATCATCATTATTAATCAACATTTTCTAACCTAAACTAACCATATTTGTCTAGCAATTTTATTTAAAGGTTTGATGCATTTTTATAATATATCCTAATTTACCATTTGTGTATCTCTCAGTCTTTTTTGTTACCTTGATGAAAAAAATTCTTGATTGCATCTTATTTATAGTTACCGCTTCCAAAACAAAAGCTAAACGTTAAGTAGTAACGTCAGTGTTGTTCATAGAGAACCAAAAACATTCTAAGAGAATACAATATAATATTTACAGTCCTGCAGCTAGGAATAACCAGGAGGAACAGGAATACAAATGGACGATCGATTTGCGCCCAAAGAAAGGTAGAAGATGCGAAGAACATGAATAGGAAATGGGCTGGACACATAACTAGACGAACAGACGGAAAATGGACGACAAATGTACTACATTGGGTTCCTAGAGAAAAGAAACGACCTAGACGACTTCCAAATGCAAGATGGGTAGATGAAATAAAGCGGTTTTCAGGAGATTCATGGATGAGGATAGCAGTAAACCGAGATGTGGAAAGAAGAGGGAGGACATCTGTCTTCATCCACAGATATATCAAAATATATTCTTAGTTACAAATGCAGTTAGGTCGAGCTTATGACATGCTTAAGCAGGTCTCGAGTTTTAACTTTTCAACACATCAGAGATGTTAAGGAAACAACAGTATATCAAAGGATATAAACAGAAGATATCAAGTATCAATCGAGAGGAACAATTAGCATCATAAAGCAAAACAGGAACAAAATTCCAGTGACCTATCAGCTTATGGATGTAAATAAATACTACTGTTTGTTGATAACCTTTTTTTGTTAATTTGCTAAGTGCATTATTAAGGCCAGACTTCATTAGATGCTTTAATTACTCAACAGGTATTTTGAAGAAATACTCAAACTTAGCACTAGCATGCATCTCTCTAATGCTTTTTGTGTGGCTCTTTGAGTTGTTTGCGCACTCAATGTCCAAGTTTCATAGCCGAACACCGTCATAAGTAAGACACATTGGTTATAAACTTTAGGCTTGAGACACATTGGTACTTTGCTTTTGAAAATAAAGTGTAGTCTTCCAAACGAACTCTTCTATTATATATTCTATTGATTTCATCCGTTAACTTGGCATTCGAGGGTTTTGAACTGGCCTAGGTATGCGTAGGCTACTCATCAAGTACGCCTGTTGTATCCTCTAATCTTTATTTTCTTCCTTGCTGGAAGTTGATTGTAATTTACTTATGTTTTACTTAAATTCATTTTAAGACCCATTTTCGAACTCTCATGACACAGCACTGAGTAGTTTCTAAATCTTGAGTGAGCATAGAATGGTGAGATATAATCTGAAACTCAATACTAGACTTGAGAGAAAGAAGCTTATCAAAGGAATACCGCCTGTCTTAGATCTGGAAAATCTAGGGATAGACACTGACTTTCGAGATAGAACTAAGCAACAGATTGAGCACCTTGAAGAGTTAGATAACGAAGAAGACATTAATAACAGAAACAAAATACTGACTGAGGTAATAAGAAAGACGGCCAAGGAAATATCAGGCATCAAAGGAAAAAAAAATCAAACTCTTGGAAGAAACTTAACTTTTGATAAAAAGAAGAAGGGAAATAAAAGAAGAGAAAAAGTAAACATAGAGGATTGAGTACTTAGAACTAAATAAAACCATAAGTAAGAAAGTATGAGAGGATAAACTAAGATACAACGACAAACTTATTAGACACACAATCGAGGAAAACGAGAGCCTGAAAAAAAAGCCCATGATAGGGAAAAAAGTAAATAATTGCAGTTAAGAGACCAGACGGGACCATAACACGAAAAAAGGAAGAAATATAAAATTCTTTGAAAATTTCTATAGAGAATTGTACCAGTATGAAGAAATACTAGGAAACAATGATTAAGAAAAAATGGTGTAGAAGTCCCCCAGACGTAATGAAAGAAAAAGTGATAAAGTACTTTCAAGGATGAAGAACGGAAAATATCTAGGAGAAGATGGACTCAGAGCAGAGATGTTTAAATGGGGAGGTAAAAAGATAAAATAAAAGCAGCCTGCTAAATCATTCTCAATGTGCCTGGAGAAGAGAGAAATACCGTCAAGTTGGAATAATGACTATAATAACAATCTATCATGATTTTGTTGTGCAAGGAAGGGGACAAAGATCGCGTAGAAAACTACATACCAATTACTTTACTGTCAGGTCTATACAAAATATTCACCAAAGTTATCGTTGAACGGGACTTGGATTCCAATCATTGAAGGAACGAAACCGGATTTCCTCGTGGATTTAGCACAATGGACCACATAGAAGCAAGGAATGAAGTTATGGAAAGAAATACTGAATATATTTGGGATTAATAGATTTTGGAAAAACTTTCAATTTTGTCTCCTTGGCAGCAGTACTTAAATCGCTTGAACAACAAGGCATCGAAAGTGCATACAACAACTTACTGCGAAACGTTTACCCGATTGCCACATCTGTCAATAGATTGCATCAAGTAGGTGAAAAAATTAAAGTTTGCGAAAGTGTAAGGCAAAGAGATTCAATTTATCCAAAACCGTTTTATGCGATCCTGGAGAGTGTGTTCCAAAATTTAAACTGGAATGAAATTGGAATAACAATTAGTATTGAATATGTTCATCACCTACGATTCACTGATGATATAGTTCTGATTGCTTCAAGTGCAGAAGAACTACAAACCAAAATGGAAGAGCTGAGTAATGGGAGTTCGAAATTAGCCCTTAAAATGAATTTAAGTAAAACAAAAGTAATGTTTAATCAATATGATGCAAAGAAGGAAATAAAGATTAACGGAGAGACAATAGGCATAGTTGATGAGTATGTTTACCTAGGCCAGCTCAAAACATCGAATGCCAAGCTGACGGATGGAAGAAATAGAAGATGTAAAATGGCGTGAAGTTCGTTTGGAAGACTACACTTTATTTTCAAAAGCAAATTACGAATATGTCTGAAGCGTAAAGTTTATAATCAGTGTGTCTTACCCGTGATGATGTACGGCTGTGAACCGTGGACATTGAATGCGCAAACAACTCAAAGGTTGAGTCACACAAAGAGCAATGGAGAGATTCATGCTAGGAATAACTAAGACGGACGTGAAGAAAAGTGAATGACTTCACGCACAAACAAAGTAAAGGATGTAATGAAGTCTGAGAAGAAGTTGAATTGCAGATGGACAACAAATGTACTACATTGGATTCTCAGAGAAAAGAAACGACCGAGACGACGACGTCCAAATGCAAGATGGGTAAATGAAATAAAGCGTTTTTCAGGAGCAGACAGAGATATGTGCAAAGAAAAGGGGGACGCCTTCTTCTAGCAGTGGATACAAAACGGGTGAATATTATGTATAAGGGTTAAAAACATGTTTTCATTAAAACGCATATGTATAAAACATGTTTTATTTATTGGTTTGCTTTAAACACGTTTTCATAGACTGCCAAAAATGTTTTTAAAACGTTTACATAACGCATGGGGTGGTGGTGGTGAAAGTAGCGTTCCCCATATTTTCGACAAACGACACGAAGTGAGGTGGGGTAGAATGTACCACGCACGGCTGCCTTTAGCTCCCAAAGTGCCTAAGAATACAAAGGACACTGAGGTACTCAATTTTATAGGAGGCTGAGTATACCTCAGAGCGCCAGGCATGGAACACTGAAGGAAAATTCTCCAGTGGCCTGGCCGGGTTTTGATTTACACTTCTTGAAATGTTCTTTCATTCGGGCAAACAAGACCTACCATTTCCTTTCAACACAGTCTGTCTTTATCTTTTACCGTTTTATTATTTTCGGAATTATGAACTTTAATAAAGTGTGTTCAGATTAAATCCTTTTTTTTTTCTTCTTGTGCGCACCCCATTGATAATGAGTATAAACGAACAGTAAAGAAACAGAGTACCTAATAGTTCTGCCACTCGAAATGAATTATAAGGGAGCCAGGGGAACCTCACGTGCACCTCCATGATCCATCGGGACCAATTCTTTTTCTTTTTCTTTAGGGTCTAACAACATTTATACAGATGTTCTAAAAAACTGGTTTTTGACCATAATGGCTATCATTTTGATGGAAAATTGGCTAATAGGCAATTTGTCATTATTATTTTTTATTGGTCAAAAGGTTATTTCTGTGGTCCCAAGGCATAAGCTGATATGTCACATTTTAGTCAAAACGACTTTTTTGTACCAAGGTGGTTCCCATAGTCGTCTCTATCTTGTGACAAAATCTGGTAAGTCAACTTTAAAAGCTAGCGGAGATATGGGGCAATGTCAATTCCTGATATGTCAGTTTTTTTTAATTTCATTGTGGCAGAACATGATATGTCTGACATAACATGCTTTCTTCTGAAATTAAGGTAAAATTTTCCCCAAGACAGGAACTGATATATTCAATTTTCTTGATTTTCAAATGACACAGTTACACAAAGTTACCATCAATGGAGAAAAT
>JAGDQP010043209.1:354-16294 GCA_022664845.1 Lepisma saccharinum
TAGCTACAATTTTGTGCAAAACTTTATCGTCGTCTTGACAAAAACTTTATATATATATATATTTTATTTTAATTGGTAGGTATAGAATTTACTACTTGAAATATTATGGGACATTATTTTGTAATTATAGACTCGTCAATTGGATCTGCTTACACACTTGGTACCAATTAATTTACAGCATGTATTCGTTATATGAGCTGGGTGCGACTCTGAGAACACTATGACTTAAATTTCGGCTGAATATTGGTGTTAACGTAAGATTATCTATTAAACAGAAGAATGTATCAGAGTACATGCTTCACATAGTATATCTTTACCGTTGGGAGTAAACGGATTTTACGATTGGTGTCAAGCAGAGTAACATTTGTGCTTAAAATTAACGCACAAAACACTCCTAAACATTGTATAGCTTTTATATAATAATTGGGGCAGGCAGCGTGGGTTCGAATACCGCATTGTACCTAGAAAATGTAGGTTCGAGCCCATGCTTCCGCTTCCATGGTCCAGGAAGCAGCGCTTTTTTCTACGAAGAAAGGTACTCATTACAAATTGATATGGCATCTGCACTATAATTTCATTTGTTTTTTACAAGTACCGTGTGTGACTTAGTCAGAAAGTTACCGGTACGACGTACCGTTGCGTACCACCAGAAAAAAAATCCAGGAAGTATTATTCACAGAGGTACGTCAACCAGGAGTGGATTTCGGTTACATTTTTTTTTGGCCTGACCCACTACTTGAAATGGGTTCATATTTTGGGGGCAGTATAACGGGTCACAACAGAATTTTGCTTTGTTCGGCCTGGCTCTGCGAGGCTGGGCCAGGGCAGAAATCCACACCTGACGTTAACTTTCAACGTATGATGAACTTCGGCCAGAAATGCCTATTCAGCTGACAGACTAAATAAAAGTCACCCCGAAACCACCTCTGGGAAAAGAAAATAGAAGGAACAAAGGAGGTTCTCGGAGTGCTAGTCCGAGAAATTTAGGGATAGCCTGCCCTAAGTTAAGGAAGAGCAAATTAGCTTGCGCGGCGTTCAAGCAGCGCCCAACTTAACTTGACATTAAGAAATTGAAAGAGGCAGAGGTGGATAAAGGAACCCACCCCCACCCCACTAATCAAATGAAAATGTATAATAGTTCCGTAATAACTGTGATATTGACATATTACGTGGATAGGGAAATCCTTTCGATGATAGTTTGAACATTTTTCGTTATTAAATGACAAACAACAGCTGCATTAATAAATGAACAGCTTGTGTAGAAAGCAGTAAAAAGCTAAAAAAAAAAAAGGTTTATAAGTAAGATCTAAGTAATTTAGTTCATGAAATCAACCGAAGTTAAAATTGCTGTATTTATGTACTGTTGTTTCAGTTGTCTAGATATTGGCTTCTGATGCTTGTTATCAATGCAGATCCAGGCTTCTATAATGAATTATATTTTCCGTTTTCTTCCAGCTTATTGACCCAGTATGCAATCAACTATTTCAGTTTTATCGGTCTAGAGAAATCGAACTTCAAAGGTTTACGTTGCAATTCCTGCCCACTCTTGTATATGTTTATCTCAATTCCGTTGCCCATGGAGATAAGAAGGTAAGTATGGTATCTGTATTCCATGGTAGTAACTAGGCGCATTATTGTATATTGATCAAATTTGCCGTTTAATCGTATCTTGTTTTCATCTATCTCGGTAAAATTACGTAATAATCCTGGCAAGGCAAAATTACCTCTCTATTCTGTTCATATTATGGAAAGTATAAAGTTAAAATACTTATTTCGGAATGTTAGTTTGTCGATTAGATGTAGTTCAAACTCAAAATCAGTAGTTACAGCTACTTTAGATTTGATCTGAACTATACTCCCAAATATGTGTACGCTAAACTGATTTTGAGCCTAATCTTTTTGATATTTATCCAATGCTTTATTTCATAGATTGAATGTGAAACTAATTTCTTGAAATACGTCTGCATGAAGTATTGTACATCATTCATATCCTATCCATACAAGGGGCCACGGTGGCTCAGTTGGTAGAGCGCTCACCTCTGGTGCTAGGGGTCGTCGGATCGATCTCTGCTCAAGCCATGGGCTTTGTGGTAGACCAACACCATGTGCGTGGGTTTTCTCGGGGTACTCCCGTTTCCTCCCACTTTCTTCATTCCACCATATCATCTCATCATCATCCATACGGCCTAAGCCATAGTTGCCTAAAGGCCTTAAAATAAATTCAATTCCTATCCATACACATGCATATTTGGAAATTCGAAGTAATAAAAACAATTCCAATACGATATACTCTTTCAACATGTTTGATGTCACTGAATTCTAACCACAAGTATACCATTAAATATTGTATATCTGAAGAGATAGAAACCAAACACAAATAATTGATATAGTCGAGCAAGTGACATGAAATGAGACATCCATTTAACAGAGAAAACTAGAATATTTACAAAGTAGCATTTCAATAGTATTTCTTCCATGCATCGTCATGAAACTAAACTGGACATATTCATGGATGTATTTAGGGGGTGGATCCTGGGGTACCGCCCCTCCGAAATTAAGATTTTTTGTTGTTGTAAAATTAGTATAATTTTAGGCAAAATTATATGTATTTTATACGTAAATTTAACACCCAGACCGAAGGCGCTAGACCTCTGCCTCGAAGTCAGCTGCTAGATACGTGCCTGCTTCTATTGAAAATACAGTTGTTCGTCAAATGACAAATTATATTGGCCAAGATAAGGCTCTTCCCCGTATCGGGACGGGCGTAAGCCGCCCATAAAATTCATTTTATCTTACAAATTATATTGAAGAAGACAATATGAATTCGTTCCCCTATTGATTCGAACCATTGTTATATAAATACGAGACATTCTTATTATATTATGGAATTAAATATTCTTTTTCTTCTTGAAATAAAATATTTCCTATTTTGTTGTTATTTTCAGAGCTGTCGGAGTGTTCAAACACTTCTCATTGGCTTGTACAACTTGGAAGTTGTGGATGAAAATGGGCAACCAAAGGAAGTGTCGTTTCGTCTTCCATCGTTGGCACAATCATCCATTTATCATGAGGTGAGCTATACAAGCACAGGCATAGTACTTGTAAATAAAAGTGTTTAACTATTGTAAGATATCAATCAACTAGAAGGTGAAATCTAAAACTTGTAACCGGTCAGCCCATAAATCCATGAGTACTTAAACTTAGAGGCTGGCGGTACAACGTTGTGTAATTCCGGAAACGCTCGTTGGTCTTGCGATCTGTGAGATTTTTACCTTTAATTTTGGTGGAAATCAAATAAATTTGTGGACCCAATTAGGATTTATATCTGTACAAGATCCCTCAGTATCAGTATTTAGAGATTGAATACTGTATAGCTATGATTTAATGTGTTCTCTGACAGCTTGCTTCAATTTCAGGCAAATTAGACATTGTATATGTGATTGGGGAATAATTAATAATGATTTCTTTTTTCTTCATAGAATTGTTGCAAACCAGTTAAAGCCCGTCGCCGGGAAAAAGGAGTTCTTTCCGATTGGAAGTGAATTGGATAACTCGTAGTATGCTGAAACTATGTAAAACATTTTTGGGGTCCGCCATTTTGAATCCAAGATGCCGTCTTTGGAGACATTTTGTAATATTTTTGTAACCTACTAGTGATGATGTACCATCAAACCATTTTTTGTTTTTCTATCTCCAGTCGTTTAGGCTGTGTATTCTATACAACAATGGGTTTGCCGGCCATTTTGGATCCTAGATGGCGACGTTTTAAAAATTTGGTAGCATTTTCCTAATCTACTCTTGATAATACACCTTTATGACAAAATTCGTATATTTGGCTCAAACTGTGAAAATAATTTTTTGAGGTTCACCATTTTGGATCCAAGATGTAGTCTTTGGAGACATTTTGTAATATTTTCGTAACCTACTAGTGATGATGTACCGTCATACCAAATTTCGTTTTTCTGTCTCCAGCCGTTTAGAATGTGTATTCTATACGACAATAGATTTTGCGGCCATTTTAGATCCAAGATATTTTAACATTTTGTAAAATTTCCTTAATCTTCTCTTGTTAATACATCTTTATGCCAAATTTCGTATCTAGTTCAAACGGCCAGGAAAATAATTTTGGAAGGTTCGCCATTTTGGATCCAAGATGGCGTCTTTTTCAAAATGTAATATTTACTTAATCTGCTAGTGAAGATGATGACGTGTATGTGAGACATACTAGTTCTTGCATATTGAATTTTTTTTTTAATCTCAAGAATGATAACATATTACAAGTCCTGACTGATTCACCTTGTGCAAAGTCCACCATCTTGAAAAAATGGCGGATCGAGGGGTGTCTTCCGCCATGTTATCACGATTATCTCGGAAATAGTTGATTTTAGGTATAAAAAAAAAATGCAAAGGATGAAATCAAACAATACTTTGGTTTTTCTTGGGAACTTTTCATTGTAAAGAAAAAGTTAATAATAATATAAATATTGAGGAAAAAATATAATTTACACGTAAATCAGTCATTTTTTGTCTGATATACTTTATTTCCACTTTGATTAGTTAATTATCACTTTTATATTTTATAATAAATGAAACGGATAGTAAATAAGGTCATTAACGTAGCTCTCACCTCAATCCAGTGGCAGATCCAGGGAATTAAACTCCAAGCGAAAATGCTTAATTTGTTATAGCATTATTTCAACAATTTATCTCAGAAAATGCTTTGATTTTTTTTTTTCCAGATAAATCTAATTTATCTATAAATATCATTTTTTGAGGATAACGGTGTCATATCCCATGATAAAACTTGGTAATATGAAGAGAAATAAGATATATTTATTCTTTAAAATATTACTTAACGGGAAAATATCAATAATAGTCCGGAAATTCTGAAATAATCTTACTTACTTTATGACTTACGGAACTCGCAAGTTCATCGCTGCAGTAACAAACGTTCTCTATAGGATTATATCCTGAGTGAGATCAATCCAGTTTTCATCACATACACCTACTTCTCGAAGAGCCCTTCTAGTATTATCTTCCCGACGTCGTCTCGGTCTTCCCAACGATCTCTTTCCTTCCGATTCTGAAATCTTATGAAGTTAAACTATGGCAGTATTAAAAGAAAACTAAATTTCCTTGGCAACGAAATCACGTTTGACCTGAATTTCTGTTTTTAATCAGATATTTATTTACCATACAGTTGGATTTTCCACAAGTTATTTTTCGAAGTACTCTCTGTCGTTTTCAGCATATTTTCTTCACGTTCTGGAAGTTTCTTACTCTCAGTTCTGTAGAATTCTTTCTCAGGACGACGCTTTTCCCCCCTTCATTCAATATGAACTAGCCCAAAATTCCTTTAATGGACCTAACGGATGTTTTTTTAGTCATACAGAGACGTAATCAAGGCTGTATTGAGAGTGTGGTATATCTGTGAACAAACGTTTTGTCGCATGTCTAAAGAAGATTTCCCAAATTCGCGAAGATGTCCCTCTCGACTGTGTGATATCTATTAAAGAAAATTAAAAATAGAGTTAATAGTCCCCACTGACAAGAATTTCCCTCTCTGAGGTGATCAGGGGGAACCACTCAACTTGGCGAGATTTTTGGACTTGGATTTTCTTGTTTACGAAAGTTATATTTTTGCATATTTCTTCTGTGTTTAACTACATGCCAGGACAATATCACAAAAGTGCATTGTGTGAATGTACACATCTCTGCAAGTTAACAAATATAATACGCCGTTTCAATATATTCCTTTTTGAAACAAAACATGCGACAAAGCTTTTGTTCCATAGCCTCACCACGTCTCATCTCAATTGCGTCATGTTTTCATGGTCAACTTAGCTGTATAGAGACCAGCGTTGTCTCTTGAAGAAGGCATACCACAAATGTGTTACAATAACCTACTCTGGAACTCAGCAAATCAACTGGGAGGAACTCGGCAAACTTTCAGAACAACTTTTATAGTAAAATTTCAGTATTATTCAACAGATGCAAATACTTCAGTAGACCTCGGGATGGCCGAGAGGTTAGAGCGCTCGCTTTCTGTGCGCGTGGTCCCGGGTTCAAATCCCGCCGTAGTCCATTCAACGCATTGGTTCGGGGCCCACTTTACCAAAAATGTTGGTCTCCCGTCGTTAGAAGCTCAGCAGCTCGTTTAGGACGTTAATAATAACCATTCATTCTTTCAGTACTTCAATATTTAGTGAAAGTATTTCAGATTATTGTAATTTACAGCAGTTATACCAGAACAGTTTAGAACTTCAAATTTATATCTTAATTAGCTTGCAATTAGTACTTGGTATTATTTGCAGTTTCCCTACCAGATATATTTAGTCTCTTTTTGGTCGATTTTCGAAATTTAACAATATTACCTAGCTCATTACATGAGAAGGATAAAACTCGAAGGATGTATTTCGTGGTTGTACCCTCTCGTGGCACAGGCGAACTCAAAGTGTAAGTTGGAAGTCATAGACGTATCCGTTTCATACTTTAATTGAACTTTGAAAATTATTCGTCACACGTTGAAAACACATTTCAGCTTTCCTATAAGTGATAGCTCAAGAATTATTAGAAGCAAAGATAGACCATTTCAATACCTGTACGTTGCTTTTTGAGTTATATCTGTATCTCTTTTAGTTCAAGGGATATTTAACTGATTGAACGTAAAGATTTATTCTGTTGGGCATGATGGACAAATGGTGGTTGTGGATAAAATAAGAGAGATGAAAAAGTTATTTTCACCTGGTTTTGTGATGTCTTTACGCTGGGAAATAAGCCACCAAAGATTTTTTTTTTTCTGAAATGGTTGTGCAGCAGTGTGAAATGGTTTTCTCCACACACATGTTGTGGAGTGCCTGGGCCTCGTAACCAGCAGTAAGGAGCTTTGAGAGTGTCTAGGTGAGAACATCATTTCATATACACAGAAATGCTGTGGTGGTGTAATGGTTAGCATACCTAACCGGCAACTGGGAGATCCAATTTCGAGTCCCGGTCACGGCGGGTGTCAATTTTTCTGTTAAATTTTAACATTTCACAAGGTTATTTGTGAAAAAAGGTAATAACAAAAATGATTAGTGTTGTATCATCACGCCAAAAGCGGTCAGTTTTTGTTCAGCGGTTTATCAGAATGCATTACCATAGTCGCATTTCCCCTTGACTGAACATAAGGACTCGCATTTAGTAACAGCGTGAGAGGTGCTAAGTAACTCAGAATACTTTTATTTAATGAAATGTTTGTTCTTTGTACTTCGTATTTTGCTGCTAACTCCCATTGTGGCAGTTTACAGAACTTACCTGTCACGTTTTCTCAATATACGACCAAACCTAAAATATAGAACCTGTAACAATGACAAAACGCGAAAATTTCAACGAAAAACTCACGATTTCACGGCTCATCAGTGTGGAGGCACACGGGTGCGAGCCCGTTGCTGCCCATCCTTGATAGGTTTTTCAGGCTTTCATCAGATAAGGTGAACGCAGATATTGTACATTAACTAATGTCATAGCCACTATTTCCCTCATTTAACCGGCAGCGTGCTCACCGACGGTCGTTATTTCAGGCGTTACGGGCTTAGATCATACCTGCCTGTTAAGCTCATAAAAATTTGAAAGAAGAAGAAAAATCAATAGAACATGAATGCTAATTGCAGGATATTTGGACAGTTGAATATGTTCGTATTGTTTGATACTAAGTTGAATACATTCTATGTGAACAAGTAGTACTAAAAATTAATGAAATCATTCTTCTTGAATTTCAGCCCATGAGTTTAGCTCCGGCCTCTTTGACTGAGAGTGCTCTTCGAAGGCTAGAGGAATGCAATACAAAGCTTGTGAGGTGGGGGCCAGCGCCTCAAGTGGAGGTCCTCAACGCACAGAACAGGTTGAAGGTGATGACTGCTCTGATGTTTGTGTATAACAGGGAGTTGAGTCCAATGCCTAGGGCAGCGCTGGAACCACTATGTAAAGTTGCATCTAAGTAAGTGATAGCTTGAATATCCATTAAATCAACTAGACATGAATTACATTGGTAAATGTATCGTTGTGTCAGTGTACGATATTTTGTTTTCGGGAATATTCATGGGATATAAGTTGGGATATAGTACCTATTCTAAAATACATTATCAGTTCATGTTCTAAAATACATTGCCTACGGAGCCTTTTAAGTTTTTAAAATCCCTGGATACGGACGATTTTTAGAGTGTCAGAAAAAAAACATATCTCCTATACTTTTTAATGTATGATGGGTAAACTTACGCCATGATGTCTGAAGAGATTTCTTAATACGTGGTAGCCATATATGACTACCTGGTTTCTTGTCATTAGAAGGTATGACGTAATCATTACAATGTCCATTTTTGCCTTACTCTATGAAATGCTTGCTAAGATTTTCTCTTATTTTTAATAAATTAAATATTGAAATTGAAATATAACTTTGGAAATAAAAACAAAGAAATATATATAGAATTAGTTTCAAATAATGACTGCTGTTTAGCCCCTTTGATGACGTCACAATCGGACTTCTCAGAGCAGATAAGTTGCAACGGAGTCTGAATCTTCTGCGAGTTCGGTCACTATTTCTTGTTCCCTGAGGTCACGCGGGCCCGCTAGTACTCGATTGAGAACTCATTTCAGGGCTACAAACAGCGACACGTTTCTCTACCTAGAGCCCACTCTAAAATGAAATGCTTTGAGTGAAGTTTTCCCTAGAATATTATTTTGTATACTGAATAGTGCTGTATTTGTTTATTATTGGGGAATGGAATAGAATCTTTCCTTCTTTGCATCTAATTTATTTAGGATAAGGGAAAAACATACTTCATTTCCTGTATCGAAACATACGTACAGTCATATAGTCTATAAGACAGAATTGTTCTTCTTTTTTATTAGATTTGAGCTTTCCGTAACTTACAAGTTGCAACACATGGCTCGCGACCTTGTGTTGCTTTTCTTTTCACACCTTCAATCGTAAATTACTCATTTTTGTATTGCAGGGTTTCTGTCAATAAATCTTTCGCTTTCTTTGAAATTCATCCGTCTGGATGCAATTTGATATGTTTGAGGACAGTCTATAAAGAATCAGTTTGCACTGAAAATGTGCATGACATAGTTTTCTTCTCAGGCCTTTTATCAGTTATCTACATGACATTTTATCTTAAACTTTTTCTTTCACATATTAAGTGAATCTTTGAATTACTTGGGAGCTTAACACGAGCAGTCGGCCGATACCCTGTACAGTTCTCATACATCTACAAAGCACCTTCAACACAATTCAGTCTTTATTCAAGCACTGACAGTGACCTAATTGCTCATTTTTAATTCCTTAAGCCATCATTTCACGATTCCACGTCACGCCTCCCAGAGTAGGTTGATCATTTATAACAATACGTTGGGGTCCTAAAGGAAGATGGTATAGTCGCGCTCGACCTGCACGGGGACTTTGGTCCAGTAGTTACGGTTCGACGTGCTTGGGAAGAACATGATACCCAGCCCTTTCCCACAATGTTTATAACACTCTTTTTCCATTTATCCGCTTATAAATACTTGAAGGATACTGAAATCTAAATGAGGTAATAGGAGCTTGCAAGCTGCAAATACAAGAAAGTAATTAAAAGTAACAATAACATATTGCAACAACGAGAGAAGCTAGGTTAAATACAAGTTAATCACGCATTGTTACTACTTAGATTAAATACATTTGGAAGTGTCCATATAGTGAATTATTTCTTTGTCTTTTATTTCATTTTTTGCTGTGCATATTACCTGTTATCAGTTCGTAAATATACGACGTGATACACGAAATAAAGGATACAATGGGAGTCCGGTG
The DNA here is from genome assembly GCA_022664845.1 of Lepisma saccharinum. Taxonomy (NCBI): domain Eukaryota; kingdom Metazoa; phylum Arthropoda; class Insecta; order Zygentoma; family Lepismatidae; genus Lepisma; species Lepisma saccharinum. The sequence goes on from JAGDQP010043209.1 coordinate 10,181, forward strand.
TCGCAGCTTCCGTGATCCAGTTGCACTACAGTAAAACCTCTGTTAACCGAAATAGCGTTTAACCCAAACGGCTAAAAAAAAAAAAAAAAATCGAAAAAGATAAAATTTGAAATGCTAACAGAAAAAGATAGAAGAATTAAAAAAAATAGTAAACTTAGTTGCATAAGAAGTTATCCAACTGTAGAAGCATTTAAAGCTTTATTAAAAGTCTTATATATACTTAATCTTAAAGTATATTTTTTTATCATTGCCTTCAATTTTTTCACTTTAAACTTTGGAAAACATTTTTTTAAACCGACATTTAGGTTATTCGAAATGACCTCCGTCAGCCCCCTTTATTTCGGATAACAGATGTTCTACTATATCTGTTTTCACAAATATTAGGTTTTCACTTGAAATATGATTTTTGAGTTGGAGTGTCACTTCACTGCACATCATGATGAAACTTACACAAAACACAGTACGTTGAGTGTTTGGCTTCCCATCTGAGTCATGGCAAATAACACTTAAAAATAACTTTTTTCCATATTTATGACTTTAATCACCTAATAGATTGTTCAGTCAACTTACATGAAGTGTAGACTTAAGCGTAATATCAAAACAATAATGACACTATTTAATGGCCCAATGACGGATGTCCATTCTGGAAAATGATGTGCTACGTGGCGTATAGTTGAACGTCCATTTTGCGTGTTAACTTGGAATGCTCCCTCTAGAAGCAAAGCGATACGAGGTTCACTGTACCACCACCATTTTGTGAATACTAAGTGCGCTCTCTTCAGAATCAAGTCAAAATCGGGAATTTCCCTATTTCTTTTGCACATTGGCGTAACTGAGTTGGCTTTCCGCGATGAGAACTACTTTTCCGTCACGTCTCGAAAAAGGTGAAATGCCAGATTTGTCTACTATAAATCATAATTCTCTCGACACTTCTGACGGGCGCGATCCTTGATGTGGAAAACTGTCGCCACGTGTAGGATGCTATCAGGGACTCTGGTTGGGAAAGGTTCTTGTATAACGCAATTTCTTTCTGCGTCTAACTAAAGAGTTCCTTCTTGAATAAATTCCTTTCCTTTCCTGAACGCAAAATATAGATTAATTCTTGACTTAGTGCACGATGTCCATGTAACGTCCATATTGAGACCGTTACACGTAAACCTGACCTTTATTTGACTTGGTTGCCAGACGCCCTGAGGCTCAATTGTCTTTATTACATCGGTAATTAGTGGCATAAAAGAATCTTGTATCCACGACAGAATACATGCAAAACCTCATACTTTTGCTTCTCATGCAGAAGTTGCTTTAGTACATTCCAAAGAGATCTAAGAAGGAATCTGACGAGCTCGGAATTTTATCTTCCCCGAGCCCTGCGTGCAAAGTAGCTTAGTTATAAAACGAAAACAATTAGAAATGCCGGCCCCGCGTGATTGCCTCTGAGAGCAATTCTCCCTTTCAGAGAAGTCATAATTCGAGTTCGGAAATAAAACTCGGAATTAAATTCTTGCGTACAAAACAGGAGAAACCTAATTCAGATCACGAATAAAGCCAACGATTTTTTTCCGACTGCCACGAGTTTCCATCACATACAAAACCATCACTATTCAGGGGAAAATATCACAGTTAAAAATGTGGAAAACAGAATTCTTCAAATCAAATAAAAAATAGATTACTGAGAGCAACGAAATAGTAAAATTACGTTCCTATCAATCCTTCGCATTCTTATGAACTTAATGCAGTAACGCAGCAATCATGTGTTTTTGCTCTTTTTCGGAGCGTTGAGTAGAATTATTGCTCTTGAACTTAATTGATTTGCAAACATATCGTTTCAGCAATTTCGAGGCCTCTTAAACACTTGACTTATTTGTAACTTAATTATCTCTGTGCTGCTCGATGTCCTCCTTGGGAGCCCTTGTTCCCCTGCTTCTTAGGCGGTGCCGACTTCTTGACAACGTTGGTGGTCTCACACTGGAGACTCGGGTCTTAAAACACTTAAAAAGACGAAGTGACTCCGAAGACTGATAATGAAGAACTGGTCCTTTCGCGCTTTCTAATATACTCTACTTAAAACAAGAGCACAAAAAGCCCTCTGACGGCTAGAAACTGACTTACTAAGAAATACCCAATCAGAGCAACTTCAAAAGACTTGCGTAGGGGAGAATTGGAACTATAGCTTACACAAAAAGGAAATGTATGAAGAAACGAACTTGCATCTTCCAAATTGTCATATACCCCCCCCCCCCCCCCCCCCGCGCGCTTCACAAAATAAGCAGTTCGAAACATACACAATACAAATTCAGCTCGTTCTTAGGATCATTCACAAAATTGTATCAATTAATAGCTGAAAATATAAACTATAAAAATCTTCAAAAAAATATTAGGACCGGTCGTTACATAAAACAAAGGATTATTAACGAGTAACGAGCTGGCGATATTACAAAAGCTAATATGGTAAAGAGCGTTTTGGTGAAGCAGTAATTAATTTTAAAGTTCGTACGATGTTTGATGTTGTGACTTAAAATGTAGTTACTACACAAATTATACTGGTAATCTTTGAATCGTGGTTGATAAACCGGAGGAAAAGAGACCGTTGGGAGGACAATATTAGAAGGCATCTTCAAGAAATAGGTGTTTGTGATGAAAACTGGCTTGAGCTTGCCCAGGAGAGAATCCTATTAAAGAACGTTTGCTACTGCGGCGATGAACTTGCGAGTTCCATAAGCCATAGAGTAAGTAAGTAAGTAAGCATTCTTCGAATAAAAGTTCCAGAATATTCTTTGAAGAATGACAGTACGTCGGAATTTTCTTTTTCTGTGTATTCAATAACTCAAATGATGGATTCAAAAAAATGCGCAGAATATGTTTAAATCTTTTGCTTAGTGGTTGAAACGATAATTTTTGAAATCTTTCAGGTTGGTAACGCAGGGCTTCAACAAACCTGGACATCATCAGAGATCTTCGTACGGGAGTGATTCTAGCTATGTTCCTCGTTTGCTACCAAGGATTCCCGTATCATCACAGTTTCTTCTGGAACTTTTGCATGCAGTGTACTTTGCCATGTGAGTAAATTTCGTACCGAGTTTCTTGGTCAGTTGCAAAATTTTGGAATGTTAAAACGTTCAACACAAGAAAGATTTGTTTTGTTTTTTTCTCGATATCTAAATAAACGTTTTAACAAACTACTGCAATAACAATGTTGATTGCATTATCATCCATGCACGTGTGTTGCTATCATGTGCATTTATTTTGAAGTATTCCTCGTTACACTTGTTGGGTGTATAATAGGTTACAGTACAACCCGTTCTGACCTGAGCCAAAGTTCCCTAAAGGCCTTAAAAATTAAATAAAAAAAATCAATACAACCCGTCCTTGTTCTTAACATTTATTCTGACCGTAGAAGGAAAGGGACAGTAGCGGCCCTAACCTAAATGTGCAAGATTCTGTCTTCGTATTTACCTGTTATGGCTGAAGTAAATTCAGAATAGCTAATATTTTGGCCAATGAGAGTACGCAAAATGAGAGTTGGCCTCAACGTAGCGCTGACTAGAAATTTAGCAGTCGATTGTTGAACTGACCCTAAATTGATGTGAGCCATTCCAGGGTAGTGGTTAAAGAATATAACAGTTTCGTGTATTTTTTCCTCTTTTGAGATTGCCATTGACGTTTTCAACCATACTTCTGGTTTAAGTGATTAGTTTCATACTCAAGTGAATTTGGCTGGAGGTCCTATCATCGATTTCGTTCAACTGGTAAGATCTACATTCTGTTAATCCACCTCTCGCTTGCGTATACATTGCTCCTTAGAATCGTACTTAGTTTACGAAAGAATTCGTAACGCTTGACCTTGTTTTTTTTTTTTTAGAAATAAAGGTGGGGAGGTGATATTCTGATATATGAGTGTGAAGAAATTCTTGTAACATGCTACATTGAGACGCTTATACTCTTGTAGGTCAAGAAGTGGAAGTGTATGTGTGAAACATTGGTGTTACGGGGAAAAATGTATTAACTAAGAAGAATATGCCAGCCGCGGGTGAAAAGAATTGAAAAAGAACAGTGAGATAAAACGATTAGTTGAAAAAATTCGATGTCCATTTCCTTTATATTGCTTCAAATAAATAATGATGTAGATTATGTCTGCGTAGGAAATAAAGAGTTATGACTGAAAAAAAAACAAGACTAGTCAACTGAGGAAAAGGAGTAACACTGAATTACTTATAATTAAGTATAAGCTTATTGTGTGAGCCGTGCAAAAGAACCTACGAATGTTAGTCATTGTGTAATACTGATTTTAAAGTGTAAATATTAATAAAAGAGTAAACTTTTGATACTCCCCCCGATGACGGAACGGTTAGTGTCATTTATTAAGGTTGTACTAAAATTAGGTTGACATGCTAAAGATTAGAGCCAACTAGGTTCAGTAACCTGAACGCATGACAACACTTCAATTGGGCATTTGCGTATTTGTCATTTATGTTTCTGAACTGCCTTTGAGGACTTCCTGTAAGTCTGTCTCAGTGTAATTTAAATTCTGTGCTTTGACTGATAATTAACGCCCTAGCCCGTTTCAAATTTTAAGTATGGCATGTCTAGGTAGAGCACACTGCCAGGAAAGGAGATGTCATCCTGGCATTTACTTGGTGAAACGGACGAAAACCCTTAGTAACGTCAGTCAGGATGGGCGGTAACAGAACTCGAACTTGTGTATCTCTACAGAGCAGTTGCGAAAACTGGACTACTGAGTTTGGCTAAATCCTTCTAAATTCTTGAGATGTGACATCTTTCGGCAAACACAGCATCCAAGAAAGCGATTATGAGAGAAGTGACCCAACACTTGCAGTCTAATTACTATCTCAGCATTCCTCTGGTAGAGCTCAGGTGTAAACTTAAATTAGAACTCACCGACCGGGTAGCCGTGCGGTCCAACGACTCGAAGGTCGCGGGTACGAATTTCCGGTCAGGGGCATTGATGTGTGTGGATTCTTAGTTGCCTACTAAGTAGGTGTAAAGGGTCGAATCGTGACGGGCCGAAGTCAAAAGTTACTAAACTGGCCCATATAAAATAAAGTTTACCATATTTTTTTTCTCAAGATGGCTGCTCTGAGCAATTTCCAGTCCGCATCACCTCGTCTAGTTTCGATTTGTAGGCAACTGCGCCGGGGTAGTTTTTTTTTAATTGAAGTTTGTTTGATATAATGTATTTTGGAGACAGAACTTTGAGATAAATAATATCTGTAAGAACAAGCTTATTACTAGAAGAAAATTAATTTGAATTTTATTTATGGTCTTTAGGCATCTAAGGCTCAGGCCGGGATAGGGAAGGGGAAAGGATTCGGGAAGGTGTCGGTCAGGCCCTGTCTTGAAGATGTTATCCCGGCATTTGCCTGGTGTGACTGAGGAAAAACCTTAGTCAGGATGGTCGGCCGCTGGGATCGAACCCACGATCTCCCGAATGCTACGTCAACGCTCTACCACTAAGCTACGGCGGCTCGGTAGAAGGTAATTAAGAATAGCTTCAAGCTTAGAACTTGCCAGATATAGGGAACTTTCTAGAAATATGTAAATGTTTAGGTGTGTAGGTCTAAAGGCTTTGGACCAAAGGATTTAGAAGGTAATCCATAAATGTTCATAATACCGTGATATAAATATGGAGACACATCTGCTTATTGATAATTAGTTCAGACACAAACGAGTCATTAAAATACTTCGTCCTTCCTTGTGAAATAGTGCCATTCACATAATTACGAATAGTATTTTACTGGCGATGAACTTGGTAAACCGTACCGTGGTGGCTCAACGGTTAGTGCGCTGACCTCTTGTGCTTGAGATCGTCGGTTCAATCCTTGCTCGTGCCATGTGGGCTTTGTAGTGGTCAAACACCGTGTGCGTTGGTTTTCTCGAGGTTCTCCCGTTTTCTCCTACTTCCTTCGTTCCACCAATCATCCCATCATCGTCCACCCTGAGCCAAAGTTGCTCAAAAGCCTTAAAAATTAAATTCAAGTTCAACCTTGTGTAAGCCAAAACCAACGTGATACTAGAAATACAGTACAATATATAATTTGGAAAAGTAAGAATATTCAAGTAATGAATGTTTTGCTTTGCAACTATTTCGAAGTTTTG
>JAGDQP010043210.1:0-16294 GCA_022664845.1 Lepisma saccharinum
TGCTCTTCTTTCTCTTCAACAAGCAATTCCCGCAGAATTTTCCAGGAAACCTCGCAGTCTTGACCTCATAAAGAGATGGAAAGCTACGGAGTTTAGGCAGTTCCTATTATACACTGGACCTGTTGTACTAAAGAAAATACTTATCCCCGAGTATACACACATATATAATAATTTCCTTAGTTTGCATATTTCTGTGACAATTCTTCTCAGTCGAAAGTACTGTTTAAAATATTTAAATTATGCGAAGAGTTTGCTTCAACATTTCTTGGAAACTGCTAAAATTATTTATGGACAGCAAATTCTTACTCACAACTTCCATGGACTCTTACATGTAGTAGATGACGCACAGATGTTTGGCCCAATGGATAGTTACAGTGCGTTTAAATTCGAAAATTATTTGCAGCTCATGAAAAATTTAATACGCAAAGGAAATAATCCTCTTGAGCAAATTGTTAAACGTCTAAGTGAGACGATTCACTGCGAGTCAAGGACCAAAACTCGAAAAACCACCGAACGTCTTTACAGTCGTTCGCATATGTTTGGTCCGATTCTTGAAGATTGCGATGCGTTACAACAGTATCAATGTATGAAGTACGGTGACCATAAATACACAATTGATGAACCTAATAACTGCTGTATGTTGGACACAGGTGGTATTGTGTGTATCTCTAATATTGTGTATTCAAATAGATACAAACAAATGTGCATTATCTACCGAGAATTTGTTGATAAAAGCGACTTTTATAGTAACCCATTTTGTCCAAGGAGTGCACTCGGTATTTATCAAGTGTGGAATTTGCACCCAGGACTAAAGCTTAGCTATGTAACCAAAATTCAAGAAAAACTTATATTATTGCCACTCGAAAACAGTTACGTTGCGTTTCCGTTCACTCATTCCATATAAAAAATCAGTGTAAATAAAGAAGTTGTGTAAATAGAAGACTGCACCTTGTTATGAAGTAAATAATATAATCAATTAAATGTAATGGTGTTGCAGGACAATTTGATAGTCCAATGGCATTTGCTATTGTAAAGTTTCCCGAAGAGGATAATGCGAGGGCACTAATTTGCACCAAGTGGTTATCGCCTGACGCGTCCACCTGCTTTTGGCCTACAGTTCGAACTGACGCACAGAGAGAACAACTTGTGAGGAAAGAAGCACAGCCAGATGAAAATTGGAGCCAGTATCCTGTTTCCATTCTGAAAAGATACGGTAAGTAACTGCTTCAGCGTAATTCTAACTATTTGTTATTTTTTTTACATTAGTGTTAATTTACATACTCGTGCTGCCTGCTCTCAATAAACAAGAGGATGCTTTATTTTATTAGTATCAGACGCATTTAGACGAGAGCATAGAACAAAGAGGAGTGGTCACATGGAATATCTATACTACACTATAATATTGGCCACATAGCCACTTCTTGTGACCGCTCCTCTTTTATCTGTTCGGTTTTCTGCCGTGAGCATGCTTTTGGTTAAAGCTTGCAGCATTTTATCTTTGTGCTAAGTCTGTCTGAAATCTGTATATCCTGAATGCGTCCATTTTCTCCGCTTTATTTAATTATATATGTATCAAGTACGGTATATTTGTTTGATGATAAGATTATATTTTAAATTCATTGTATTTTATGATAACATTTTAAAGTAGGGTGGATTTCTGTTTTCCAAATATAACTATAGGGATTTAGCTGTGTTGTTCAGTAATAACAGCCATGAACGTTGTATTAGCGTTGACAGGGCACTTTTTTAGTTCTACTGCGGACGATTGTTTCCAGTTTTCCTAAAATTAGCCTGGTAAATGTCGTGACGGTATCTCGACTAAGTTACCGGTACTGGCCTATTCCCCACAATTAGTTGTGATAGTTAATTTCCGATTCAATTGGTTATGTATGCATGTTCGCTTCCGCTGGCATTGATTGTATTCTAAAATTATCGTGAGTCCTAGAACGTAGGTCGTGGTCGATGACTCCCAACCTTAACTCCCAGAAGGGTGCTAAGGAATGTCATCCTTTAATATATGACGGATTCGAAAACATGACTATTAACCTTATTTTTGTTTGAAAATTCAAAGAGAATTACAGTTTATTAATGTTAAATAAATATTAACGTCAGTTTATTAATGAAGTATAAATACAGTATACAACTTTACGTAATAGCTGGCCTGAACAATTTATGTGTGTTATCTTCCATTGCCGGATTTAAGCTCGAAACAGTCTACAGAATCAATATTTACTGTAATTTTCTTTTTATTTGTAGTTTCACGATGAATAGTAACGATGATATGTGTTCTGGCTGAACTCGGGTCTATGACCCCAAAGGTCCCAGGGAAAGGTGAACCGATTGTTTGATACTGCCTTGTATCAAAGGTTGTTCTAATAGAGGATTTGCTATTTCGTCAAGAACATGAAGCCAAACTTAACAGCTTTGTCCCGCCAAGTGTGCCCACTTACTCCTATCAAAAACATTGTTTTCGGCTAACAAAGATGGCTGCACCAATCAGGTGCATCACCTTGGTCGTTGTTCAAGTGTTTCACGTTCTCACTGGGAGTAAGTTAGCTATAAGCAAATCCTCTATTTTAATATCTTTGTTTGTATCAAATGAAATGACGTCCTGAGGACTTAGTTTAACTTTGGCTCCGAGCCACGTGTGTCAAAAGGAATATTTATTAGCTGGAGAGTTCCTTTGGATTTTATGCTCTGGATGCTAGCAGAAAGCGTGTTTCATGTCTTTTTATGTGTATATTTTCTCTGATGTGTTCACTTAGTTCCGAAGTATATAAAGTTTAATTTGATTTTCAGGTACCTATGACGAAGCGCGCTTGAAAATGAAGGAAGCGGATGAAACCTCCAATTTGGATAGCGTAAATGAAACAGAAAAAAGAGCACAGAGAAAAAGAAAGGAAATTACATTCGTCTTACAACTTTTCGTCTGACGAAGATGAACATATTGGAGTAAGGAAAAGTTACCGTCAAAAAACTATGCCCACTCCTGAATATCCTCCGTTCTTCGAATCAATGTCCCAACCTCCACCTTTGAGTGTTAATGGACCTACTGCTTTCTCTAATCCTACTTTCACCCATTCCCAAACAGATTTTAATCCTATACCTACCTCCTCACGAAACTACAACACACAACCAGTTCCTCCACCCAATCCCCATGAAACTGAATCGATCGAAAATCCTTACCCATCTACTTCCTTCTCTCCTATAACAGTACCGGTCAATCCTTTTCATTGTCATTCGAGAAAGGTATCGCTCTACATCACAGCAAGTTCGCGGAGCAGATAGTTTGACAAACAGGGACTTCTGCTATCCGGAATCGTCATTAGCAGGTAATTGTGTGTGTCGGATAAGCAACTCAGTTTCACTTAAATTCCAAAATTAGTAAGGATACGTATTTTATAATTAGTTAAGACGTAGGTGTTTTTTTTTTTTTCATATTTCTCAAAAGGTGATAACGGAAAATGATTGAGGAGAAGTAGTGTACTGTGACATGAACTTTCTTCTTTGTGCTTTTGAATGTGTGTGCACGTAATTATATTTATTATTTTTGTTTCAATGATTTAATTGTGTATACAAGATTGCAACGAGGACAGTCTTCCATCATATTGACTTACAAAATGTAGTTCCAGGAAACTTGTAACGCTAATGCTTTTACGGTAGGCGTTTCAGAGAGCGCGCATCCTTCTTTACAGAATAAAAGTAGAGAGGCAGTGGACAAATTAAAAGGGAAGACCCAGCTTGCGTGTGCACGTAACTCACTATATTAAATAATCAATATTCAAAAATAACTACGTAGCAAGTAGAACACTACGATGATTTCTGAAATTGAAAATAACGAGAGTGGCGTCTTCAAATATTACTGAGTTTATTACGAGGAAATGTCCTCTTCTGCTGCTTCGGATTTTACCCCAATGATCAAGGAAATTGATACATTTCGTGTCCAATAAGTTCCTTATCTGGATTGTGGTTTCTTAATATACAAAAACAGACCCATACACAAAATTGTTATGGTGTTCTGTTTCAGGTTTTACGTCCGAAATGTTTGTTTTTGTTGTGTTCTTATACACCTGGAACTGCGTACTAGAGGTGTTCGGAATTCTAAAATATTCCGGTATTAAATATTTGGATCTTATGCCAATACCTTCGGTGTATGAGTGATTTAGCTTTCCGACTTGTAATCAAGGGGTCTCTGGTTCGATGCCCGAAGGAAATGGGAGATCCCAGATTCCGAATCGACTTCGAACACCCCCCACACGTCGTACTCTTTCGTTACAATTATTTAATCTCTTTCTTAATTCTTATTTAAAATTTTCTTATGTTCATGTATTTATCACACTTGCAATTTACCTTGTATACTTCTGAGCACTCATCTTTGGTTTCGAGATAAATGTAGTACACGGTCAAATATTTCCCAATGTTCTTAAGTGGTGGTTTGAGGCAATGATGCCTAAAGGCCATACATTTTTTTTTGTCTGTTAGCGTGAGGAAAGTGAAAACTATCGAAATTAAGCTGTCTGTATATGGCGCTTCTTTTTGTCTCTTGTGCGTATATTTTCTGTACTTTCCTTTTAACAACAAAGCAAGTTTTTGACTCCTGTTTCTGCTAGATGTTAAACTTTACTACTGTGGTGAAAGCACACTTTGGTTAGTCAGTATGTAATTCTAATTACTAAAATACGCTATTGGTCTTTGTTTATTCTAGATAGACGCCATTCAGAGACCCAAATGTCACTTTCCACTCTCTGTGAAAAGTTGTACAACGTGGAGAAGAAAATGGACAAAGTGTTAGAGTTCGTAGCAGCTTTGGCTGGAGAAAGCTGTTACCAGGAACAAGAATGCCAAGGTTTTTTTTTAACTTCTGCCTGTAAAAAGTCAGGAAGATTTTGAGCAAATCTGCAGTGAACTGCAAAGAAATAAGAAATTTTCGAAATTGTTCGTAAGTACACATTATTTGTTAGCGCAAGTAGGCATCATATGCTGCATACTTTAACCGATGTTTTGTTCAAGTTTGTAATCGTCCTAAGAGGGGTGAAAATTCGAAAGTAATGTTGAATAAGTAAAGTAAATAAAGAAAAGTTACCTTTAAGAAAATAAGTGGAGATCTATCAACATGTAAGTGCGATAATGCCAGGGGAAGTACACAGTATTAAATATAGTTAAATTTGTGAATGATGATGTAAATATTATTTGAGCAACATGGTGACTTTCAAATACGTGGCTATATTATTATTATTATTATTAAGTCTTTTTCCTGCTCGAGAGACCGCAAGTATATCATATACGATGGTAGCACATAGTTCTGTAGTACGTAGGTAAATTTTTATTTCACATATTTAAACTTCCTTCTACGTTCTTGATTCTTTTATATTTAATGAGTAAAAGTGTTAGCGGTACAGTATTGACCTAAAATGACTAGTTGTTCCAATCCTTACTCCAAGTCTTCCTCTCTCACTGTGACGCAGCGTAACCCTTTCGTGAAATTTTACCCTAATAATCTTTCCAAACTTACCTATACAGTGAAAGTTTGATAGTTGTTTGTATTTGTTTCTAATTTCGTATGTGCTGTCTGTCCTGTACCTATATATTTTTTCTGTGTGGATGAGACAAGAAAGCGAACGAATGCGTTGGAATGCACATGTGTCCCATACATCTCAAACTCAATTTGATCAAGAGATATGCTTATGAAGTAATATCCGTTATTATTGAATGGGTATATGAAGAAAGTTCAAAGATGCAGAGGAAATGATTTTCCGTAAAAGTCTGCTAACACAAAATGCGCCGCAATAAAAAATGACTGCCCCTAATTAATAGATTGGTAATAAAATAATAAATCTTTATTTTAAACTATTCTTATATAAGGGATATAAATATTATTATTTCGAAAGGGGTCGAGCAGCCAAACTGGACGATTTCAGATAGGTTTATCTACAGGTATCGGTACCAAGTGCCTGAAACTTTCTTTATCTACTTGATTATTCCAATTTTCATTTGCGGTAATACATGCATTATTTGGGGGACGATCCCCCTGTGTCTCCCATGGCTACACCCCCGATACCCCAGTAGCACACAAACGTGTTTTGTGAGTTAATTTTTGGTGGATTTCGTTGATTAACGGTTATCAATTGAAGAAAGTACGTTCAATTTTAAACCATATTTGAACAAAGACGTCATTATTGAAAAGGTGTTGACTCACAGTGGATTCAACTGTTATTTTTAACTATGGTATACATTTCGGTTCATGGGATTCTTTCTGATTTAATGAAAAGTTTAATTAAAAGCTAATTGAATGTCGTTAACTATTATGTCGTGTCCCCTTTTGCATATTGAAACACGTTGAATTTGAATCTATATTCCAACGAAAATTTGATTTCGTTGATAGGATATTAATATGACGTGTTTTTAACTATTATATTGATCTATGCTCTATATTATCTTTCTAAGTTAATTGCATAAAAATTGTACTTATAAGCGAATAGAATAAAATTAACTACATTTCTCATGTTCTCATTTGTATGTTGAAAACAGATGGAATTTTAACCAAAATTTCAATGAACATTAAATTTCATTAATAGGGCGAAAGTGAAGCGTTTTCAACTATGACATAAATTTCGCTTTATATGCATTTTTCTAAGGCGACATATCACATCTATTGAAAAATACAAATTTAGTAGTACAGCGATGATCAAAATGTTAAAGAAGGAAAATTCACATAACGATACTTTACGTGCCTCACTCTGTGACCAAAATTTACATATTCAATATTTAAATATTTAGAGTGAAAGTAAAAATGTAAGTTAAAAATAATAACTTAAAAAAATCCAGATCTCTGCTCAAATTCCAGGTTTTCCAGGTGAGTTAAATTAACGTTTCAAGATTTGAGGACACCACGATCGCGAACTAAAGAAAAGAATGTAATAAGTCAATCTCATTACTTATTATCATAAAAGACAGATTAGGATATTTGAAACTTTTAAAGTTCGTTAGCAATCTTTGGATCAGATGCGATAGGGTATTGGAGCGTAGTGGACGGTGTTTTAGTTAAGGTCATCCTGACGTTCGTGTGCAGAAACTGAAGAAACTCTGGGAAACCTTAGTCACAACGATCGGTAGCACGATTCGAACCCATGGTACCTACCCATTATGGACCCGAAAGGACAGGTTACGAAAAGACGCTTTAGCTCTACTCAAATACAAAATTCTATTGTAAGTGAATCCTTATTCATGCATATAAAATGACTGCAATACAAAATATTTGTTGCTCATTGGCAGGTTTATAAATAAGTGTCATGCTCTGACTGAAGATGGTTATTGGTGTATACAAAGGCTAAAATAGGAGTAATTAATATTCCTAATGCAAACACCTAATGTTTGTTTTACTATTTCTAATGTAAATTAACCTAACTTTAAATTACCTGAAGTGAATTATGCACGAAATGTCCGCCGGCTTAAAGATGATGGTGTTTGGCGCTCCCCCTGCATAATTATTAAATGTTGTTTGCTATTTTTTTTTATTCGCGTTTTGTATAACAATTTATAATTTTCCTTCAAGGTGCGCCCCTGTGAAAGATGCGTCCTTAGGCCCGGGTCTAGTGGCAAATTCCGCCCTGGCTCTATTCGTAATTATATAGTTGTTATAAATCTTTAATTTAAAGTATAATGATCAAGGAATATATTTTGTGTATGAAACATTTTATTTGCCGCTTTCTGTCATTCTGTTCATTACTCAGTATTCCAGAAAATAAAATACATTCCTGTCTCTTTAATATTCTAAAATAAGTTACAATCCCTTTATAATTATTGTGTAATGAAGTGCCAACTAGATCTTTGTTATATACTCACCTATATTTACACTACCTCATAAGGTCAGAATCCAGAGCAGAGAGACAAAACCAGAACCGGAGAGCCCCACACTTATCATTAAAAAGTTGTAAGAGCCTTGAAATACATTACATTCGCTAAAGTATTAACTAAAGTTGCTGAAAACAAGAAAATATATGCTAAGTAGTGAATATTCGTGATGTGAAAAAAACAAAGAATGTAAGTAAAAAAAGGGTTTCTTGTCTGGCAAAATAGTAACTTTCCCGAAGAATTTCCGTTTCCTACCGGCCACTAAAACACTTGGCAAAAATTTTCTACGGAAATCCCACTGCAAACGTATTCCCGTTACTACAGCAAGCGTACGCAAAGCATTTCCCATTCGGCTTTGCCACAATTTCTAGAGCATCCTTTAACCATGATCATGAGGTTTCGTTATAATCCAACTATTCCCTCTTCAAAAATATTCAAAATTATGCATAGCATATGAAACAATAATTATTAATCCTTACTTACATTAACCTTCCTTAATTATTAATCCTTAATTACATTTTGGATTAGATAAATATGAGAGAAATTTTCTACCTTGTTCAAAATATTCTTATATTCCTGTTCTGTTTTTCCTTCTAGATCCAGGCTTACATTTTTAAACGTGTGGTACATTATGTTAATTTTAATATGTTCCTTTGCGGTTGTAGAGTCTTGCTTTTGGAATTTGGAAGGAGGCGGCCACCTTACTGATCACGTATTACGTGCTGTTTAAATAAAGCTTCTCGAACACTGTTTCCAAGTTCTTTCCGTTGTTCAGTGACTACAGCGTCGAGTTGTTCAGTAGAATCCCAGGAGGTGTAAGTTTTATTTTTAAAATGCATCCTCGAATTTATGCTTCCTTGCTCCTTTTCATACATTAGTATAGATTAGTAGATTAGTAAAGTGATGCGCCTTGTGGTACGCCAGATTTTAGTAAGATTGGGTGTAAGAGTGATTCGTTGATGGATATATATGCCATACGATTTGTGAGGAAGGAATGAATGTAGCGTATGCACTCTGGTAGCATAAATGAGTGTAGTTTGTGTAATAGACCTGCGTGCCACACTTTACCAAAAGCTTTTTCCAAATCGAACGTAAGTAAGCATGAAGGTAGTGATTTATTGAATTGGTTAGATATTGCTATTGTTAGTCTTAGTAGTTGATCTGAAATACTATAGTTAGGCCTGAATCCAGCTTGCGATATAGGTAGTAAATAATTTTCATTTAGATGTTCATGTAGTCTGTTGACAATTATCTTATCCAGTATTTTACTTAATGTTGAGGTGAGTTGTATCGGACGATACGAGGTGATTTCGCTCGTTGGTTTGTTAGGTTTTGGAAAAAGCAGAACTTTTGAGCATCTTCTGTCTATGGGGTAATATCCTGTCCTCAGTATGCATGTATATATTGTTACTAAAATTGTGATAAAAGTCGATGGTGCTTACTTGATTAATTTGTATGTTATTGTGTCAAATCCAGGAGCTGTATTCCGTTTCCTGCCAGCAACTTGATTTATCTCTACCATTGTTATAGGTCTTGTTAATGGGTTGTTTGGAGGTAGCCTATTGTTTATGCTTGGTCGGAGTGTTTCAGAGTTTGGATCGGAGTGTTGTCGGATCAGGTTTCCTACACGAATTGGCATATAACAGTCGGGCAACGGTGTGAATATATCTTGAAAATGGTTGGCAAAGGTATTTGCTTTGTCAATATCAGTCTGTGGGCTTTGATTATCTACTGTTATTGGATATGGAGTTCGTTGTGTTTTGCCTGTTAATCTATGAAATGTTTTCCAGTATTTGGTTGGGTGTGGTGTTTCGCCTAGTGAGTTACAGGCTTTAATCCATTGCCTAGTTTTATATGATTTTAGATAATTATTAGTCATTATTAGGAATGCACGGTGGAGTCGTAGTGCTTCTAAGACATGAGTACGTGTATATTCACGATGTGCTCTTCTGGATGCAGTTATTAGGTTTAGATACTGAGGTGGCAGTTTCGGTTTTTGAGGTGTGATGGTGGTGTTTGGAATATGTTTTTCAGCAGTCCTGAACAACAAACGCGTAAAACCGACCTATTTTACTTACCTGAACACTTATGAGAACCCTTATTTATCAAAATTACTGTCAAAAGCAAAGAAGTGAAACTCAACATATTTACAAACAGTTGAATTCAGTTTTATCTGTTTACATACACTTTCTTCCCACCATTTGTTCGTTAAAAATTTGAAACAAGAAGCTGCCAATATATAAGTAATTATTAGCGCTGCCATCTACAACTACAGATTAACCAAAATAGATTTATTTTATGCAGGAGTGATTTTTGAAAGAGTTGTAACAACTACTTTGGTTATCTCCGAAGAAAAACGTCGCTCAAACTGCACAGATTGTAGGTCACATGAACATCATTGGAAAAAAGGCAAGCAGTTAAATAAAGAAATACGTCCGCATTTTCAACTTAAGAAATATATATATTGCTTTAGAATATAGAATAGACATGTATGTTGTGTTCTGTTGAGTGGAAGTAGAGTGAATTTATCATTTAATAAGGACGGTGCAAAACAATATGCCGGGCATGTATTGTGCACTTATTTGCTGTAGAAATATTCCTAAAAAAAGAACGCCAGAATCAAAAAACAAAAACATTTTTTGTTAGCATTAAAAAATGCTAACAAAAAAATGTGTATATTCAAGAATACATTATATAATCTGTTAACGCTCTTTTAGACCCCCGTAGATATGTTACCATGAAGTACCCGGTGACTTTCATCCAGTAGTGTAGTACCATAACTTTCACAACGTATGCTATGCGATTTTTTTGTTTATTGATCAGACATAAACAGAGCAGAGATTACACTGCAAAACTGGCTGTGTTAAGTCAACATTTTCGATGTCACACGGCGACCACAAATTTCTTCTTGTGTGAAATCAACACAACAAATGGCGTAGATCTTGATTCAACACAGTGGTTGCTTTTAAAGAAGCACAATCAGAATCTTGAGAATGACCGAAATCGTAAGTGGTTACTCTAGAACTCGAAAAAGTGTTGTATTAACACAACCAGTTCATGCAGCGATTTTTATTTTTTTATGGTTATGGTTTCCATTAAATATAAAAATGAAATAATTTGAATTTTCCAAAAGAAATCGCACAATGCTTTCCACTGGGTTCATATATAACTAGTAGTTACAGTTTTATTTTGTATAAAATATCAGGGAAATGTTGAATTTTGGGAGGAAAATTGAAAGCAATAACAATATTAAAAAACTAGAGAGAGACAGACAAGAAAAATTCCCCCAACCTAAACCTACTACTCTATACAAAATGCTTTTTAGACCTTTAATAACGTATGCCGCTCCTGCGTGGGCTTTCCTTACGAATACCAATATAAAAAGCAGATATTTCAAAATCGAGTTTTAAAATTAATCACAAAAAGTCCGCGGTACAATCGTATGACCGACCTTCATCACAGACTTAACATCGACAGCATTCTCAAACGCATAAAAGACTTAATGAGAATGTGATATTTTATGAGAATGTGATCTGTTATGAGAACACAGCGGATAACGATCTCATCGCAGGTCTAGGCTCGTATCCAGTCCTAAATCATTAGAAGCACAGGCGACCACTACTTGCATTATGAAGCCCATCTTTGTATAAAATCTATTGTCATCACGTTAGACATAATTTTTTGTTATTCATGAATTATCTATTTAAATTTCACTTAAATAGTAATAGGAAATGTTGTGATTGTATGTAAATTATGCCCTTGTGTGATTCAAGTGTATTTTACGCTTTACTAACTTGTAGTTATTATTTTAGAAATTACCACGAAACTACAAAATGCCTCTTGTTTGTGGTATTACGTTAAGGAGAATCCAATTACGGCAGTAGCTAGAATTCTCCTGGAATCTGAAATTTGTAATTCACTTGTAATATAATATTGAGATTAATAAATTGAGATTGAAAAAATGAAATGAATTACACTCTAATACTCCTGAACAACAGTGAACAAAAAGAAAGGAATATTAATTAACATAGTTTAATTATATTTTTAAGCATAAAAACCTGGTGAATCCAACTAAACAAAACCACCAATAAATCTGAATCCGGTAATAGAACTACGTTAATCAGTAAACAAATCTGATCAACACCAATAACACAAGAATCTAGAAAAAACAGTTCATGAGCTACTTGTATAATTTGTTTCCATAAATAAATCAAGTATATATGTAATTGTAACTCCTTTTAGATTGGTATATGAACAAATGCATATTGGAATGAATTGTAGTTATGAAAATATACACATATGTAACTCAGAATGAATAAGTGTGCAAATGAGCTCAGGTGAAAATATGACGGAACATGACGAACATTGGAAAATTATCTGTAATACAAGTAGCTACATTGCATTAATTTCTGAGTCCTCCTAGTTTCTTACCACGTACACCCACAGACGAATGATCCTGTAAATGCACTTGTGTGTTTGTTGTGTGAATGAGTGTCTATT
Source organism: Lepisma saccharinum (assembly GCA_022664845.1). Taxonomy (NCBI): domain Eukaryota; kingdom Metazoa; phylum Arthropoda; class Insecta; order Zygentoma; family Lepismatidae; genus Lepisma; species Lepisma saccharinum. The sequence goes on from JAGDQP010043210.1 coordinate 12,352, forward strand.
CTGAATGATACAAACACTGTTTCTTGGATGCGCTAACAGATTAGAGTCAATACAGATTTTACCTGGGTTTCTCACCCTTCTTGCATGTGTGGTTTACCATGTAAATTGAAAACTATCAGTAGTTTGATCCGATTTAAGGATTTCTACAGAATATACAGTAATGCATATTCTGGTTTTTGCCCTCTTCCAGAAAATTCTTCTCGCGTTTCTCTATCTTCTTGTTTCACTTTATTTCTTCATTTCTACATATTCCGATTAGCGATAAATATTCAATTCCAACTCCAAATGGTAAATTCCAATCAACTCCATTACTTTCGATGTGATTCCGATCAGAACATTTCCTTTCGATATAATTTCTATCGATCCTGTCCCTTTTGGCTATTTTCGAATCGAAGCATTTTGTTTCAATTTTATTCTGGTAGGACTTATTACTTTCGGTTTCATTCCGATCCCTGCATTTCCATTCGGTGCTATGCGGATCGGCTTAATTCCTGTCGGTATCATTCCAATTACGGAATTATTCAATTCGGTTTTATCCTAACGGCCCACGATAACTAGTTTGCATAATATGCTTAATGATACATGCTAAAGAGTCCTATAATCTTAAGAAGGAAAACACTGTAATAATTACGTTATAGGAATAAATAACTGGAGAAAAATGAAAGAATGGTCCTTTGCTTATCTGCTTAGATATTGATAGTTTAAATCTGTAACTTAACGAAGCCTTCTAGTCAATGAGAAAAATTGTTTTAGGTGTGTAGACGTCATAAGAGAAACAATATAGAACGTGTACTGAATAATGCTAGTTTCACGAAATTGTAATTATGCTTCATTAAAAAAAAGTATCTGATGAGGGTCGCTAATTGTTAGCAGTACAAATTTCAGGGCGGTTTAACGCACTAATGCCCGGTTTCACCAACCTCCCTCAAAGTTAACGGTTCCTCCAACTCTTCCTTAATTTAAGGATGCGATTTACCTCCCTTAAGTGTTTAACGCGCCCTTAAAGTGAGAAAGAATATGGCGGACTATTACGAATATTTTGACACAGAGATCTTTTATATTGAGCATTTAATAAGCGTCAGACTGGAAAGAATAATTCTGAACACACCAAACTCTTTACAAATGTTTGATGAATCAGAATTCCAACATCGATACTGACTCAGAAAAAGTGTTGTGTACAAAGTGTTAAAATGAATTTAGCATTATTTGAATAGAATTTTTATACATTTCCTTCAGACATCTAAGGATAGGGGAGGGAAAAGGATCCGGAAATGTGTCGGCCAGGACCTAAGTTGACGATACCATCCCGGAAATTGCCTGGTGTTACTGCGGAGGAAATTACCTGGAAACCCCCCAGTTATGATGGCCACCCACTGGGATTGAACCCACGACTTCCCAACTGCTAAGCCAATGCTCTACGACCATTTTGTAGATTTATTTGAATTCGCAATCGATCGAAACCATCTACGGACACAAACTGCACTGCTTTTAATTACTCTGCACTTTAATGTCTCTAGAACAGTCATGGAAAAATGTACAGCGGGTAAGTAGCATTTCTTTAAGGGCCAGACGGTCAGCTTTACCTAAGCCGTAAGATATGTAAGGGACTGCAAGTGACAGTCTTAGACAATATGGGCCTATTTAGTTCATAAATATAGATTAAATACAAACTAAATGCTATATTTTCCTAATACATTTTTAGTGACTGTACATTTCGGAATTCAGATAGTTATGAATGATATCAATAGCGCGCCCAAGGTTACAGTGTTCATGTGCACTGCAGGGTGTTATTTGGCACTAAAAGAGGTAGGGAGAAATTTATAGAATAATATTTGTTCGATGTTATTTTATGCGTATTTCAGTATCTCTTAAACAAAGGAGCTACAGGCGGGGTATGGGGAGCTGAACCCCCAAAATCTACCTACGCCTACCATCAGTAATCTTTAGTTTATTCATCATGAACTCCCGACTTTTTCAAATGAAATATTGTAGACCCGTCCCCGTATATATATTTTATACTGGGGCCGTGGTTGCTCATAACTCAATGATTAATACATAAATAAAAGTGGGTCACTCACACAGTGATGAGAAAACTAATCTTTGAATATTTTGTGCACAATGGATTAGACTGGAAGTGGACGGTCGATTTTAAATGTTTGCTCTGGTGTCTAACTTCAGAATTTGATCAAGCACTGTAGTATCGTTAAGTATGAGCGTTCTGGATAGTTCTGATATACAGTTATGCAGTCTTGAATAAAGTTTCCGTAAAACAAAACTTCTTAGTCGAACATTGTTATATGCAATATGCGCCTACAAAGGATTTGTTTTGTACATGGTCTGTGAAAAAGGTTTTCCCCATCCTGAGAGAAAGACGGAAAGTGAGATATCAGGGAAAACGCCCAAGGTGCCAGGGAATTTCCCCCTCCCCTCTAAATAACGCTCTGTGGACCTGTGTATTGTCAAATGCCAAACGATATGTAATATTCGCTCCTAATTGCTCTATTCCCTGCTGTTCTTGGTACTATTAATTTCACACATGAACCGATGCTATAATCTGGAGTCATGTGGATGAAAGGTTACAAACATAAAGAAATATCACAGATAATATGCGACTCACAGCTTTTTAATTCGTGATGTGCGCTGCCCACGTCACGTCCATGATATCAGTTTTGTAAAAACAAACTTAAATTACTATTGAATTCACTATTTTGGGTTGCCCATTTTTTATATTTGGGAAGGAGCTCCACAATCAGATCTTTTTTTCAATTAAACAATTTGCAGATGTTTTCTGCTCGAGTTCTTGCATAAAGCAAGCTTAACGTACGAACTCAACAGAAAAGTGTTACGAAAGACCAATACAGAACCAATACAAAAGCGAATTGCGAATTGACATCTCGTAGAGTTTTCACACAAGTGATTGCTAGTTATTAAACTACACAATTTCAATCTGCTTGGACGAATAATGAGAAAATGGTTTTGATTTCTTTCATATTACATTCTTGGCTTTTTTTAATTCCTCATACATCTCCAATGCCAAGAGATACACTAGTAGACAACGAAATGATCAGGGCGAATGTAATGTATTCAAAATAAACTGTAAAAGATAAGATAAAATTTATTTTTATGGACGGTAACAGCATTAACTAAAATAAGCTGTGTTTATTGATACTTTGCAATGATCCGCCAACCCCCCTCCCCGTGGGGGTTTTACCCCACAAAGTCTCGACAGCACACACCCAACTTTAAAATTTTTGCTGTGAAAAATAGATAGATACAGTACAGAACCTCACTTACATCCCCCAAATTGAAAATCCTGGCAGAAACCCTGCCTTGCATCAAATAAATTCAAGCAAAGTGTTAATTAATCCTTAGGTACTATATTTTCCCCCGCAACCCATATTCTCAGAAGCTTACATGAGTAAGTTTAATTTCTATTTTGCTTGAAAGGTTAAATCTACAAATTACAAATTATACAAATTGATAGTCATGGTGGAGCCATGACTATCTCCCACACAGAGGGTTACGCCCTCTTCATAGGGAAAGGGAAGTTAAAATATGGGAGAAGTGAAGGTATAGGAGTAGGGCAAAGAGAGTTTTCATGATATGATCATATTTTCGGTGAAGAGGCGAATGAAATTATGAAGTTAAACACGCCACATCATCGGGTTTAAATTAGGAGAAGCAAATGAAAGTTATCTTCTGTCCCCGGGGCGATTCCGGACGCTGAGGGTGACATTTGGTGCCCTGTTAGTAACAGTGGGACTATTGTGCATGTGATGGAAGTATGAAGTTTGGTGGTTGTGAGGCAGAGAAGGCTGTGAGGTATGGTAGGTCTGGATGATTGTTCGGTAGGACTGAGAGGTATATGCTGATCAGGAGTGATAATGGGCTTGTAATGTTGGGTGGGCGCTGAAGCTCGTAGGTTCCATCAATGTGCATGGTG
>JAGDQP010043211.1:0-16294 GCA_022664845.1 Lepisma saccharinum
TATTCGAGATTCATGGACTTGGCTCCTGGAATACGATTTATGACTTCTGATTCAGCATATCTACTTGGCTCCGCCATCTCTACCGAGGCCCTACGCAGTCTCCTGATTGAGAAGATTTCTAAGCTTGAATTTTTCTTTTCCCGCTTATCATCGATTTCAGCACATTCAGCATTCTATCTACTTCGTGCTTCCTTTTCCATCCCCCGATTAATGTACTTTTTACGTTGTTCTCCTTCTTGGCGGGAAGAGTCCTTATTACAGAGTTACGATTGTGTTTTACAGGCAGGCCTCGAATCGATCCTTAATTGTTCTTTGAGTGGCAAGGCTTGGTTACAGGCTACCCTACCCGTTCGGTCAGGTGGACTTGGCATTCGTCGGGCCATGGATTTGGCGATTCCGTCCTTTTTACCGTCTTTCCATGGTTCTCGTCGTCTCGTTGAGTCGATCCTTCCACTGGGCCTTTGCCTCGACCCGGACGCCTCTATTCAAGATTGTTCAGCAAAATGGTCTACGTTAAGTGGATCAAGTTCTCCTCTTTTGGATGCCAATAGCTCTCAGTCTTCTTGGGACGATCCTATCATCAAACGTACACAATCACAGCTACTACAATCCGCTACATGTCTTGAAGATAAAGCCAGGCTACTAGCAGCGTATTCACCTGAGTCCGGTGCTTGGCTCCAAGCTTTGCCTTCTTCTTCTCTTGGCCTACATCTTTCGAATGAAAGCTTCCGGGTTGCTGTTGCCTTACGTTTAGGAGCTGACGTCTGTGTACCTCATCGTTGTCCGGCCTGTGGAGCATTCGTGGATCAACGGGGCCTTCACGGTCTCTCCTGTATCAGGAGTGCTGGTAGACACATGCGTCATTCTAGTGTCAATGATGTCATCCTCAGAGCTCTAGTTTCTGCTAATGTACCATCGGTACGACAACCATCTGGCTGTAGCCGCTCCGACGGTAATGACACTAGTTCCCTGGAAAAGAGGAAGGCCTCTATTATGGGATTTCACCTGCGCTGATACATTCGCCATTTCAAATGTTACTTATTCTTCCTTGAAAGCGGGTGGTGCTGCTATTCGTAGAGAGGCCGATAAAAATCGAAAATATTCCAATCTACTTGCACAGTATATTTTTGTTGCGATCGCAATTGAATCAAGTGGTACTTGGAGCACGGCAGGCCTTAATTTTATTAAAGAAGTTGGTCGGCGAATACAGATCGTTTCAGGTGATGCTCGCTCGACCACCTTCCTAATCCAGCGCCTCAGTATCGCAATTCAGCGAGGGAATGTATCTTCTGTTCTTGGTACGTTGCCTCCTGGGAAGGCATTAGACGAGATTTTCCTGCTTTAAAGATGTTTTTTTTTTTAGATTTTGTTTCAATACCATTGTTATTTTATTCTGATTGTTGGAGTGAAAAGATTATTGTTTTGATTATTGTAAAAATTTGTATATTCTATAATTGTATCTGGTATAACAAGAGCATATTACTATGCAATTCTCATTTTAAAATATAACTTCTACTGAAACGAGTTTCATTTAAAACAGAAACAAATGTTAGAATCATTCAAATCAAAATAATATTATTGAATGCTTATTAAATAAAAAATAGACAACTGATCTAAAATATTACAGTAATCTCTCATGAATATTTTCAACAACAACAATATTTACATTATATCTATGAGCAAGTCCGAATTATAAATGATTATCTTTTAGAAATGTTTCGTAATATCTAATTTTCTCAATAAATACAAAAAAAATATATAGTTACATGCAGTAAGAATCAAAAACAAAAATATTAGAAGGGGTCAATAATGACCCTACGGTGAATGTAATTAGTTTTCACCATACTGTTTAAGGGTTAAATACAGTTCAGGTTCTGAGAACGAAAATGAGAAAAGTGTCAGTCTTGTGAGGTCTGGTATTGAGCTTTACATAACAATACTGGAGTCCTCGATTACTATCGCCTTATGCCCCGTTTTATGTTTTAATTCGTGATTCATAGACGTACTGGCTTGTGCCTATAAATAATACTCATCTTATTCCCTATGAATAATATTCATCTTATTTTCAATAATTAAGACAAGAAAAATACGTTCCACACAGCGACAACAAAAATAAAACCCGGAGTTAGAACCGAAAGTTTGGAACCTTTTGGATTAAACAACATACGTCATTATCTATTACCTCCTGTTTCTGGATTCAGATATTAACTTAATTTGCAATACAATCGAGCACTCCAGTTTGATAAATAAAAGCTCATTGCTTATAATCAGTGTTGCCAGAATGGGCACAAATTGTAAAATTGTTCTTGTTCTAGATTAAACGATGGTACGCGCGGTTTTTCCTCGGTGAAAGTTGTCATTACGTATTTCTGTTCTTGTGTGTGTGAGAGAGAGGATGGGCTGTGTGTGTGAGAGAGAGAGAGGGCAACAGATAAAGAGAGGAAGAAGTGTCAAAGGCATCTTCCGTCAATAATTGTCTAAGGAAAGGGAAATTCTGTTAAGATTCGTCTCGCCACAAGGTACATTTAATGACACTTAACTTACAACAAAGTCTCGACTTCCGCTTCCCCCATTCTTTGTCAAAACTTTACAACTGAGAGACAACTTCAAAATTCTCATCCTCTCTCTGTCTCTCACTCTCTTTCTTCCTGTCTGGCTGCCTGACTTTTGTCTTTGCTCCTCTTGAGTTTGTGTGAAGAAAAAAAAAATCTTTTGTCCTCGTCAGAGAGAAATTTTGAGTATGAATATGTGTGTGTGAGAGAGAAATCTGTGTGCTTTGTTCATGTCTGATTTTACCTTGTTAAAGAAAACTTTTCCACTAGTTTCTCTCTCTTTCTGTGTGTATTTCCATTTTGCAAAGCTTGGCTCCTTCTTCCGAGCTTCGGAAGTTGCATCAGCATAATTTCTAATTAACTGTAAGAAAAGGAGAATTAATTCTCGATCCGGATAGGATCTAACACTTGGGTAAGTAATTAATAATTATTCATTTTTTTCATTTCCTTCTTTATTCTTCTTTCTTTCTTTATTCATTCTCTCTTTTTTCCTTTCTTTCTTAACTCATTTTATGTTTCTTTACTTCTTTCTGAATTTCATTTTTCTTTTGTCTTTCGTTAATAAATTTGTTATTTTATTATTCTTTCTTCATCTTCCCTCCTTTTCTCTTTCTTCTTGTCTGCATTTCTTTCTTCATTCCTTTCTTCTTTTCTTGATTTATTCCTTTTCCTTTCATTTTCTCCTTCATTCTTTGCTTCTTCCTTCTTTTCCTCCATTTCTTCTCGTTCATTTTTCTTTCTTTCCAACTTTACTGCTTTACTTGGTACTTCTTTGATTTTTCATTATCTTCCATATCTTTAATCTCTATCTGTTTCCTTTCTTACTCCCCTACTTCCTTTCTTTTTTCTTCCTCCCCTCCCTCCTTCCTTCCTATATACCTTATTTTTTTTCTTATTTTCTTCTCTCCTTACTTTCATAATTTTTTCTCCATTTCCTTCTTTCTTACATTCCTACTTTCTATTCTACTACTTCCTTCATTTCTTTCATCTTTCTTTCTTTGCTTTTGTACTTTTATCCTTCCTTTGTTCCTTCCAAGCTTTCATATTCAAATATGCATTAACTTACTCATTCACGAAGAAAGTAAGAAAGTTTTCTCACCCATTATGTTCAGATTTCTAATTTGATGTCAGCTCTAAACCAAAGCAGTTCCTTAGTGAAAATTTAACAGCTTAAGCTACAACAATACGCTGTTCCTCAGTCAAGATGATCAGCATGGATGAGACTCAAACGTTTGCTACCTTCCCAGTGATCGTAATCATTACAGCTAGAGAATGGATTGGATATATTGTCTTCTTTTCCAACATTCGTGTACTTACACTGCATGATAGAGCTAAATATTTTTTTATACGGCAGAAAACAAGGGTTCAATCTAAGAGAATTACACTATCGAACTTGCTGATCAGCTTACTCAACGAGTCTGCCCTTGAACAAGCTTGACGGATTTTTTCACTACAATGAAGTATTTTGTTTATTGCTGATCTTGTCTTTGAGATATAAGAAAAACGGATAGAAAATAGTTTATTGATTAAAAGTTTCGTGATTTATGTAAAGTAACCACGGTAATTGTAACATATTATCACAGTATGTAACGTTTAAGTTATAGATCGCTTTAAAGCGGTATCAGTATAGTTTCTCCATCTTTAAATGTAAGCGAGTTATGCAGTTTTTATTTGTACTGATAGGGTGCTTTTTAGCTGTGGGAGTTAGCAACGAAGGATGCGATGACGCTTGTCTGTGAACAATCTATCCGACTTAAGGTCCAAAGAAGCGTCGATATGATAGGATTGTTATATATAGTTCATTATATTGCTACAGTTCTCAATACATCGTTCAAATAATACCAGTGAGTCTATAGAGATTTACCTATAAATATCGACTGAATGGTTTTTAAGAACGTACACATATAGGTAAGCTTATTGATAAGCACGTCGGGGTAAAATTACGAAAAGGGGCGAAATTTGTTTGCTCTACAATCAGCTTCTAATTTTTTTTGAACATTTTGTTTTTATCGGGAATACAGATCGAGAGTACCATGGGATAGGGAGCTGAATGTTATAGTTATCCTAAAACAATTTCAAAAATGTTAAAATCATTATGCCATTGATATTACTACAAAGAATAGTTTTACATGCTTGTACTTGTTGATACAATACGTAACCTTACCTATAAAGTTATTTTGCGAATACTGTACATTTTAGTACAACATATTCACATTTGAAACATAAATCGGCCTCAGCATAGGTGCTTAGAGGCCATGAACAAAATTCATTGAAGAAGAAATCTCCATGGACCTGACGGAGCTGAACGACACATTGGACAACATAATTGACAAGGAGGTTGAACAACAAGGAAATAGTGAGGAGAGAAGCAAAATAGAGAAGTCGGCCCCATCACGAACCCTTCTGTAAGCCATCAGAGGCAAAACTGGTCCTCTAGGCGAAACTATAGGCTGAGAAGTAACCAGGAAGAATTCTTCAGAACACTGCGCAAAACATATACAAGCGGGCACCTTACCCAGAACTACGAGTCAGAAATCAGAAAAGGGATACAAGATAAGACTCTAAAAACCTTACCTGAATTTTGTTGAGTTTACAAAAGCATCAGTTAATTTCGAAGAGACCATCACAGCTATTCAGCGGAATTAAGTCTCAACGTGAAGATCATTAACCACTACGAGCAGTTAGCACGAAAGTTGGAAGAAGAGTGGGGCTAGAGCGCCCTTTTCGGTTCGGAGGTCACTAAGGAAGTTTTGCTGAAGAGGACGCTACAAGCAACCAACAATACTAAAATATGAGACGCCTATTCCTAAAATGCAAAGAGAACATTCCAGATGAACAAGCAGATATCGCCACTCAGAAGTTCCAGAGCAGACATCATACATGATCTGTTGCAAATCTTGAAATACCACTGGAGAAAAAAAAACTGTAACATAAAAGCACCGGCCCTTACCAGAGCCAATAAAACATTTTGGAAAGCGAAAACTCTCTTGCAACCAAACCTAATGGTTGAAAACTCTCACCAATCAACAACTCCCACAAGTTGCATAGAAGAAGATAGCGGAAAAGAGGCAGAACCGCACCAAAAATATCAAGATGCATGAATATCTCACATATAACCTGACATACAGAATTTTACGACACAAAAGATATAAGTCTTAGAGAAGGGACTTTCATTCTGCCCTAACCAAAATCAAATAATTTGGGCTTTACAAAGTTGGTGACAGTTTCAAGCAGAACGTGGATGGAAGTTATCACAGTGCATTCATTATATGAGATAAAAACAAAATTATCGAAATACATTACGGGCTTTGCAAAGCCAAAGGGAATTAATACAAAACCAGAAATATCTCTCCATTGTATACGATAGTACGCTATTCATATTCAAAGAAGATGTTGCAACTTCTTAAAATCATTACACACTACAGATATTATAAATTCTTTTGTAATGTATAGAAAATATAAGGGACATAAAACTAGTTTTAAATTACCACAAATCCAAGAATGAATTGCTGCAGGAGGAAACGTTGAAGTCCCCATCCCCAACACTAGTGAAGAGGAGTCTGGAAATTTTAATGTATGACAATTACATTAGTTTTGAGAAAAAGAGATTCATTCAAGAGAATGAGACGGCTAATTGAGCATCTGTTTCTGAGGTGTATTCCAAAATATAAGCACATAAGCTGAATTTGTACTGAGTAATAAAGATCCTGTGAAACCTATACCTGAACATAGATGTTCTCGTATGATCAGTTCTAGAGAAGAAGAAACAATTTAATCCTACATAAACAATTTCCCCATTAGCACACAAACGTGGAAAATACGTGGATTTAACGTTAGTACTGAAACGTTATTTAACCATTGTATATGTACCAGAATGTCCGACTGTTTAACGGCTTATTCGACGTTGAGTAATGGTCAAGAAACTAGTTGAGAAACAATAAATTGAGAAACGTTGTTTTCAGGATGCTCACCTGTTCAAACAGTTTTCCAGTTGCCCAAAACAGAGCATAGTTTCTATTGGCATACATATTTAGTTAGACTTCGCCCGTTGATTTCATGATGATACATTAATTTAACAGTTAATTTTCTCACTGTCTGCAGTGGGGTTCGAAACTAGAATTTCCGCACTCATCGCTTGTAGTTCGTCACTCTAACCACTCATCCATGGAGCCATATAGATAGTAACTACTGTTTTACTATACCATTTATGTTGCGAAGTCTGTATCTGAAGTAAATGCATTCATATCGGTTGAAGGCAGTCACCACAAATCCAGACCTGGTAACCACCATGTGCAGGCATTTTGCTCATGGTGTATGAATAAACGTAGACTTTATAGTCAAGAATTGATTGATGAGAACATGTGTTTTCCAAACATATTTTAGCATTGTACGAGTATATGTCCGCCTATTCAACGGGTTATTCGATGTTTAATAATGGTTGAAAAGAGATTCAAATAAACATTGAGAAGAAACGTTAGTTTTAACTTCAAAAATGGACAATGAAAAAAAAACATATTTAAGAAACGTTAATACGCCGTTTAATTAACGTTGAAATATAGTTGAAAAAGCCAACGAAAATACCATTGAAAGGAATATTAATAAACGTTTCAAAAATGTCACCCTCTGAAGAATCATGCACTCAACGGAGAAATTTAATTCTAAAGGCGGTGACAATACGTTCGTTCCAAAAAGACTATACTATTAAATTTGAATTTCTCAGTAAGTATAATATGTCGCCTTAGAAAGACGCATATGAAGCGAAATCATAATTGAAAGCATAGTTGAAAACACGTCACATTTGTGTACTGTGAACGAAATAAAATGTTAGTTGAAACATAGTTTAAAATTCAATCTGTTTTCAACATATACATGAGAACATGATAAACGTAGTTAATTTTATTCTATCCGCTTTTAAGTACTTTTTTTTATGTAATTAGCTTACAAAAACGCATATAAATCTATGGCATACATCAACGAAATCAAATTTTTGTTGGAAAATAAATTAAAATTCAATGTGTTTTCAACTTGCAAAAGAGATCACAAAACAATAGATAATGCATTCAATTAACTTTTAATTATAATTGTTGTTCAATTAAAAGAGAAAGAATCCCAGGAAACTAAATCTATACCATAATTTAAAATAATAGTTTAATACACGTCGTATTAACGTCTTATCAACGATAATAAATCTTTGTTAAAGATAAACGTACTTTTTAAACAGATAACGAACGGTTAATGAATGAATTAAACAAAAACAATTAACGTTGAAGAGACGTTTGTATGCTACTGGGGTTTACTTAAAATGCAATTGGTGTGAATCCAAGACTCGGGCTCCAAGCTTCACCTAAACACTTTGAAATATAAAGAGTATGTGAATTTGGAAGAGGAGATGGCTCCCAGGTTTTTCATGCTATTAATGATGAAGATGACGTCCAACGGTCTCAACGCCATGTACTGAATAAATGTTTCAGGTAATAAGAATTATTGCTATAGAGCTAGCACACAAACACACTTAAGATCACAAAGAAACACATAAGAGCTCGTAACTACTAGCTTTGATTTAAAACTCGAGAATGATACTGATGCAGTTTTAAAGCTCTTAAAGTGCTATATAGCTTTAAATGTTGCATGTTGTAATAGTATGTTAGCAATACCAAGTAAAATATACTTAAAGTTCAAAACGTAATTAGAAACAACTCTATTTCAGTTTTCCAGCGTACAGTTCAAAGAAAGAGTCAGCAATGATTAAAACGTTTCATTGTACTAATTTTTCAATTAGGTCCCCTAATTTTGAAACAAAAATGGCGCTTGTATCGTTATTCTGAATGTGAGATGTCATATGCTTAAAGATTCCATTATGAATTGTAACGGCCACTTATTTTCAACCATAAATGATCTGCCGGCCTGGATACCAATGCCTCAATGCTCTCTGGAAGTGGGGTGTTGAAACTACTATTTATGCGTACTATTTGTACATTATAAAAAATCAACTCAAAAGTAATATAAATAATTTTGATATAGGTATTATATTGCAAGTCAGGTATATTAGTAACAAGAAATTTAATACAAAAATAGTTCCCATATGTCTGTATAATATTCAAGAACCAAATTACTTTTTGTGTTTTCCTTTTCTTTTAGATTTCGTGTACAATATATTAATTGCAAATTGGATTTATTTTGAGGCCAGACAAAATCGCTATGCGGACCGTAGGTTGCAGACTGCTCTAAGGTATTTATAAATAGAGTACTGAAAGAAATCCAAGACTTCATGGTCAAACTATTTTTCCTCGGAACCCAAGATTTTAGAATTGGTCGGCATTTATGAAAGTTGGTTTAAACTGTATGGACGCTACTTGTAATAGATAAAGAAATGGCGTTTGGAAATTTTGAATATAATGAATATTTATATACTGAAAAAAAAACCGCCTCTGAACAAAACCTTATACAGAAGTTAAAAGTGGAATATTTGTGTGAATTTGATATATGAATGACCTTTTCAGTTTTAATCTACGACTTTGTGGATGAAATTACATACTATTCAATAATGGTTTTCGTGTAATAAATTTATTTGTTTTCTACTGAAAAATTTATTAACTGTTTTCAACAACCAGAATGAAATATGTTTAAGTTAGATAGTGCGACATCTAGTAGCAAACAGGATAAAATAACAACTCTCCGCTACGAGAAAACAAGGTAAAATATTTATTTTACGTTTAATTCTTCCTAGAAACTGATATAAGCCTAACAATCAAATTTAATCTTGTAGAAACACTAGTACAGAAAATATAAGTGCAGTACGTGAGCATTTAATATAAAACAATGAAAGAGGCTTGGTTTTCTCCCAGGCGCTTTGTTGCTAAGGTACCACACAAAAGTGGTATTGTAGAAACAAAGTCGAAACAAATGTTTTCCGCTATAAATCTCTACCAAAAACCTCAACCGTGTTACTCTAATAAAACATACAGGTAAACACCATTATTTTGTAGCCCTACAGGGATTACAATGCAACGTGTTTGGAGAATAATAGTATTGATTTTGGGGAGCTTTGTTCGTACATTAAACCGCAACCAAAAAGATTTTTTTTTTAAATGGCATTTACTATATCAATGTTTCCAACTGTTAAAAAGAGATTTACTCTTATGTGGATTTGCAATGGACAAATAGCAAACTGTATTTGATTGTTATGATGAATTTATTTTAACTTGTATTGTTATTAAATTAAATTCAACATTATTCTTACAAATTGTAATATTGTGTATGAATTTACTATTTACTTTTTTAAGTAGTTACATTTTTTTTTTTTTGTTCTTTTTATACAAACATAAAATAGAATCTTGTACAGAAAACTGAGCTATTCCGTATAATTTACGAGCAAATAGGTCGAACGAAAATTTAATCTGAAAGCTATAGCGTACTTAACAGGATATTATTATTAAATTATGTCTTTGAAAGTCGGCAAGTTATAAATGAGAACGTTCTTTGACCATGGGCGCATCACAATAGTTCATTACTATACTTGGAAAGAGACGGTATGAAAATTGTGACTCTATAGAATAATTTTCTAATTTTAAAATACCAGACGTTTTGTGACATCTAGGAAGAAAATGGAAAAACAGGTCAGAACAACTATCATTATTAATCAGTATTCTTCGAGGAAATAGTCTATTATATCGAAGGTAGAGTGGTTAGTGCTTTGTTCTAGGTGCCGTCCCGGCATTCAAGTATTAAAAGTGAGGTAAACCTCACTCAGGGTTGCCAGTAATACCATTTGAACCTGCACTATAAAATTTGAAAACCTTTTATTGATGAATGTCACTGCTTGCTGGATAATTATTGTATATAGCTAGCAGAGAGCATTTGGTTTCCTTTAGTATTAGAGTGAGCTAGCTATCTTCTTAAAAATGACAGCCTGAACATTAGAAATTTTAGAATACCATTTACAAGATTTTCTGAACAACGTTTGGACGGGTTTCGATATTCAACTAGTTTTACTCTGGATATTGTAATCATGTGTTATTATGTTATATAATAACCTGCCAATTCATGAAAAAAACAAATCCTGCGACGAAGTTGTAAATTATGGTCTTAACCTATTAAAAGAAGTATTTGATTTGCGTAATCATCATTCGTCAATTACTATGTTAGATATTTTAGTAATAAAACTCTTTCCGGATATGCGTTGTGGATTCGATGCGTAGTGTGCTATATTTCCGGATTTATTTATAATCCGACGATTGTTTCGCCAGCCTTCTTGCTAAAATCGTCAGGTGATATGTTCAAATTAGTTTTCGTTATAAAAACGTTATACTGTGTAAATTCTACAACTATAAAGAAAAATATCTAATCTATTATTATTTGAAGTTAAATTTCTGTGTTATACCGGGCAGATTGTAATGTCCGTCCATCTAATGTCGTCGATATGCTTCTTAAAAGTACCTTTTTGTCCTGAACGCAACATATGGTCCCGTAAGAAAACATCCTGCAGAGGATTTTATTAATGGAATGTGTTTGAGGATCATACTAGATTATTTATTTCTTGCTTAGACATTGCACTTTTGGGACGTTTTCCCGGTAGACGCCATTTTCCAAAATGGCGGATACAAAAATTGAAATATTGAGAAAAACACTTAGAATGATGTTCATCGTGGTGTCGAAATATGTTTTTGAGGCTGATAATTTCGAATAAAATATTATTTTATTTAATATTTATGTTTGTTTTATTTATATCCGCCATTTTGTAAACAAAAAAATAATAATATAATTAGAACGCTCATCATGGTGTCTAATTATATGTTTTGAGGCTGGATAATACAAATACCTTGTTGTTTTGAAGTCTGAACAGTGGCTTCATTCATATCCGCCATTTTGAAAAATGGCGGGTACAAAAGCTGGAAAAATAAGAATATACTTAGAACACTCATGGTATTGTCGAATTATATGTTTTTGAGGTTAGCAAATGCAAATAAAATGTTGTTTAGTTTGTCTAAATAGTTGCTTTTGTTATATCTGCCATTTGAAAATTGGGGTCAGTCGATTTAAGGAAACTGTCATGCAGTGTTAAAATGAGCTCTGTGGTGGTTTTTTTCTCAAAGAGTTTCAAACGTTGGTCTGTGAATGGAAAAAAGAAATTAGTAAATACATCGTCCATGTGAAGATAACAAGTCAATGCTAAAGATTTGATGCGTCTGTCGCTAGAGGATCTACGCTGTGTACATGGAGATTTGAAACTCTGCGTTTCGATTAAAGTTCCAAATGAACTCAAAATTGTTCAGTGAAGTTTGATGATTATCAATAAGTTTCGAGACTTGGTCTGAGTATTAAGTTTCGAGTCTGGAAAGTTAAGAAATTTTACTAACTTACGTTTTGATAAGAATTTAAATAAAATTATATATTGGTTTGGTCATTTAAGGAAGGGTTTATATCCAGTGTTGTTTAATAAATTACTGTACAATCTATAGTGCTTACATAACAAGTCACTGCCGTTTGTATTTGCAACATTAGTTAGGGAAAGGACTTTAAATGGTGTACTCCGGTCCACATACAGACACCAAAGCCATTTTCTCGGACCGCCACAGTATGATAGGACGTCAATAGTAAAAAGAAAGAAAATTATATTAAAACACGGTGGTCAATAAAAGCTAGTAAATAAAACACAAAAACTTCAGAGAAGAATTTACGCTTGATATGTTTCACTTATACAGGTAAAACATTTTGGGTCACAAATAACCGTAGGTCTTACCCGAATAACTAACTATATGGACCGCAGAGATCTTTCTATTGCGATATACCCAGTAGCACACACACGTTGAAAAGGCGTGGATTAAACGTTAGTACCTAAACGTAATTTTAACGTTGTAAATGTACTGAAATATTCGCCTATTCAACGGTTTATTCGACGTTGAATGATGGCTCAGAAGAAACAAGTTGACATCAAGAAGCAAACGATGGAGTAACGGGTTCAGTTGGCCAAAACAGAGCATGCTTGCTGCCTATTGGTATACACATTTTGCTTCATTCTGTTCGTTGCTTTCATCATGAAAATTAATTTTCCAACAGTAAATTATCTAATAGTCTGCTGCAGGGTTCGAAGCTGGAACGTTCCGCACTCGGTGTTACAAAATTCCAAATTTTAGTACTTTTGTAGTTATTCAAACGTTTTACATTTGTAGAAATATTTTATCCTACTGATTATAACTCATTATTAAATATTTGCGTTTATGACACATTGTGTCTTTTTTCTGTTAAAGATGTATTTTTATTACCAACGAGCAGTGGGGAGAACTGGGTTCCTATATTATCTTATTTGTTATGGGGGATATTATTTTTTAATTATATATAATTTTTCTTTCTTTTCTTGTATATTTATTTAGTCTTGATTTGCTGACGTTATGTTGTAACTTTACATACTAAGTTACCTAGTTATCCAGAACTATTAAAAATTTTGCAAACCATTTTCGCTACAGGCCATTGCAAAAATTTTTTCTTTTCATGTTTTAGAATACTTCAATACATGTATTCGCTATACGGCTCTTCAGATTTTCAAATAAATTATATAATATGTCCCGTAATCCAAGTTACCACATTTTTTTCTGGATAATTCACCGGTTGTCCTTGAGAGTCACCATTCTACTATCCCCTTGTGTTAGGAAGACGTAAGGCAGTTTCCAATAGAGTAGTAAATCCAGCCCCTTCGTTTTACCATCACGTAAGAATAAGAATACTTTCCTTCTTTCTTTGTTATGTGAATTTTTCCTTCTTTAACACTTTGACGGTCACTACAGTATTAAATGTGTATTTCTCAATAAGTGTAATATATCACCTTAGGGAAATACATACTTCACATTAATGCCATATTAACAAAATTAAATATACGTTGAAATATAGTTTAAAATTCAATCTGTTTTAAACGTGCAAATGATAACATGAGAAACATAGTTAATTTTATTATATTCGCTTTAAAACACAAGTTTTATGCAATTAACTGGAAAAGATTATCTAGAGCACAGTTCAATATAATAGTTAAAAACACGTCACATTAATGTCCTATCATCGAAATCAGATTTTCTTTGAAATAAAGATTTAAATTCAACGTGTTGCCAACATGCAAAAGTGGACACAAAATAATAGTTAATGGCATTAAATTAGGTTTTAATTAAAATCTTTAATCCATTAATTGAGAAAGAATCCCATAAAACGAAACCTATACCATAATTGAAAATAAAAGTTGAATTCACCTTGAATTAACATGTTTTCAACAATATCAAGTCTTTGTTGAAATATGATTTAAAATTAAACATATTTTTTCAACCGATAACGGTTAATCAACGAAATAAACAAAAGATCAACGTTTAAAACATGTTTGTGTGCTACTAGGGTATTACTATCAATTCGGACTCCAGTAAAAATAATTGAGGACTCTTGAGTTAGAGGATTCTTGCTATCAATTTTATTTTATTCATGATTCTTCTGGTTTCAGTAAAGTAGCAAGAAAGACGTTGATGGAACAGGTTTTCCAAGATTCATAAAAAAAACGTTAGAAACTTAATTTCCCTGATAAGTTACTGGACTGTTTACTAATTTTGATTTCTTTATATGTGTTTAATTTTCAATCTAGATTTGCCGATTAATGATTCAATTTTAAATTCGGAACCATCCTGGACTAGGAATAGAAAGAAACAACAATATTCTTGTTATATGTAAATGCGTCAGTAGTTAGGGGATTTATTGCTGTTTATATGAGTTTTGCTTCAATTAAATTTTCGATTCTAGATCCGTCTAGTTTATAATTGAAAGTTAAATGAATTGGATTTGACAAGACATTTTAGGAGTGATTCTACGAGACTAGGTAAGGCCTTGACTATCTGTAGATGCTTCAAGTAGCTAAGCGATCCTTACTATCTATTATAAACCATGCAGATGGGAATTAATATTTAAAACCTATATTTTATTCATTTTCATTGTTCAAAGAAAGATATATCAAAAAATAAATATAAGTTCAATAACTTATAATGTAAAAAAATAACTCTAATGTATAATGTAAAATAATATCATACTCATAAATAAATGTCATTCCGTTAAACAATTAACAACGGCTAGCCTCGAATGAAATATAAGAAAGTAAGCCATAGGTAAAGACTCCAAAAAAGCTAGTTGCTGACTATGAAGGCAGTTATAAAATCAGGCCACATAGCACCACGTTATATAATCATAATAGTTGTGTCACCAGGACTACTAAATTGTGAATTCCAAAATGTAAACAATAAAAATTATATAACCTCCGAAACTGAGTGGCTCTCAGTGCTCAGTGCTATTCCGAGATCCTCAGAGTTGCTACATGTAAGTCTCTAGCACAATCTACTGTTCACCTGAACTCCAGTATGTAAGTAAAGCCTTCATATTCAGACAATTGCTTAGTTCTGGGTCTTTCCTAGTTCTCCCTGTCCAATTGTAAGAAGCATACTATGTTAAACATTAAGTATTGAAGTCATCGCGTATTTGTTTAAGGCTGAACTTGTCAATTAAAGTTATGTTATGTTAATTTTAAATCATTGTTTTTCCATATAATTTCCAAATCAACCTAAAAACTCTCTTAGTCAGTATTGATCCTTGGATCCCTAAACCATGAACTCTCAAGACTTCATGTATGAGCCTATCCAATAATCAACAGCCTGACCCAGATATAATAGCATTAATTAAGTCTCTACCGCCCGCTATTATATCTGACCTGTAGTATTTTCATTAATTCGAGCTACGCTATTTTTCCTCATTATATTTAATGCTAGATATTTGTTATTTATAAGCAACAACACGAGTATATTTGTAAATGAGATTGAAAGTCAGATGATCTTAGTAATTGTTGAGTTTTAACTTGTTGCGTTTCTTTCCTTAAATATTGGTTGCCCTTTAGCGGGAGAAATTAACTAAGGAGATCCAATTGCAGCAATCTTTATCTCCGTTCCATTGATCTACAGTTGTATATTATTATCACTAAATAATCTATGTAATTATTTGTGTAGTAATTGAACAGATTTCTTCCTCGGTAGCACATATCACTTAGAGAGAAATTCGATAATCTAATTTTAACTGCGATTTTATTTGAGGAAATTAATATTTTTAGTGGTGTGTGCCGTTAGTCATTCGAGTAAACCTTAAGCGCCAAAAATATACACTACATAACAACAGCAATACGATTTAAAACATTGTCTCTTACGTAACAACTGCTGATAAGAATGTGTTCGCTCTCTGCTCCTCATAACCTCTAAACTTCTTCTTCATCTTTCACTACGTGCAATTGTCCGCCATTGATACATCCCCCGTAGCCTACAATGTAAATGATCAAGAATTGTTTTCTTCTAGAATCGGGTTTAAACCAGCTAAACACAAAATTTTGCAATATTTCACTTTTTTTGGATACCTGTAACCTAAGCATGCCTTCGGAGTGGGGATTACGCAACAAAACTCACTTTATAGAAACAAGACACGCCGTGGAATCACAAGATACCCTATGGGCAACATGGTCGCTGAAACTGTCGAGATTAAGTAACTGGGTACCATTTTAATTCAAATGAAAAATATTGGCTCCAATCCTTATTGTTTATTACTAATAACTCCACAGCTTTCGTTCATAACAAAATTCCAAATTTCCATATTGATAAAAATCTCAACAACAAAAATTTCAAGTTTACATAAATAAAGGAAAAATGTAAAAATATTATTTAAATATACGTTCTGATCATTGATTT
>JAGDQP010043212.1:0-16293 GCA_022664845.1 Lepisma saccharinum
TACGATACTAATAGTAGGGATATGTAATGTATTATAAATTAACATGAACTAACTTATTTAGTCAGAAATGAAAGGTAAATACGAATGGTTTATTATTTCCCGTGGAAAACGATATGCAGACTATCAATAAAGAACTGTCTCTAGTATCTTATCTACTTAGCCAGCATATCAAAGTATAAACCGCGAAAATTTTGAATATCTAGAGTATTTTGTAGACTAGTTCTGTAATATTTGGAATTCGAAAATCCATTATCAAGGGAATTACAGTAATGATAAATAATGTACGTTACGATGATTAAATTATTTTCATTCTTTCTCTTTTCATAGGTAGAAAAGCTTCAGAATAAACCTTGAGTTCACTTAACATTTCTGACCAGAAGAAATTTGCAAATAAGTAAATAAGCGTAAACTATACCGTTATCAGCTAATACGTTTAGAAAAGATGCGAAGAGACTGAGACAGACACCAACACACTGAAGAATATTAAAGTTGGAGAAAATGTTATAAGGAAGATACTTTATGTGCAGTATTTGGTATTATTAATGTTATAACACAAGATTTTTCACAGCTAAAACACACGAGGAAAGATATCAGAAGATGAAACCTCTAGGAAGAATTTAAAGTTCAAGTAATAAATTATTACCATAACTATTTACAACTCAAACGGAAAATGTTACAAATTGTTATTCAAGATCTCTGACGTTTCTATAATACTATTACAACGTTTTGCCTTTATTCCAGGTGTCAATCAGGATATGATTAAACCCATGCATTCTAGATTGACACGCATTTCAACATAAAATAGATGATGTTTCCTGGATGAAACGTTCTAAATGTTCATTTAGATTACAATGTAAGATCCGATTAATTTAACAAGTCTCATGATTCTCGCTAAGACGTAAAGAAACATTTTGTTCACTGACTATGCAGAAGTTATGGTTCTATAAATTGTATGTCTTTATGAATGATGTATCATTATGTCTTTATGAATGAATCATTATGTTAACTGAATGATCACTCATTTAAAACATATAGTGAATATTTCATTTGTTTTTGAAGTGTTGAATAAGGAATAACAGACGATTTCAAAGATTTTTTCATTGAGCATAAAAATTCAATAAAATGATCCGCACAGATGAATTGTGTTGTACCGTACTTATTTCGATAGCTTTTTGCCTTGCATTATATATGCACAAACTTTCCTAAAAGGTCATACATGTCATGAAACACTGAAAAGTTGGTTGTAGATAAGAAAAACGTTGAATAAAATAGCAGAATGAACCGAAACCTTAGCAGTCCAATAGATTCTAAAAGAGTACGTTGATCTTGTGCTGATGTAATAGATTGTTTTACATAAGTATAAGTTCTGATAATTGGCCCATCATCTTTTGTCATTGCTGGATTAACGAGTTTTCAATTATTAATCCAATTAGAGACAAATATAGCGAAGTGAATTGAGATCGAGCAACTAACGCTTCCAGTTTGTTTTTCTCTCGATTTTTATAACGCAAAAAAGAAACAAATTTTACTAATGCATTTTAAGCTGATGCTTGTCTAATGATGAAAATCTAGGACATAATGAGCTAAGTTTTATAGTGTAACCATTTTTATATGAGAAATTTGAAGAACATCTGGAAGCCGTTACCTCCCTATCATAACGAAATTTCTCATTATCAAAATGAGCGTTGTGGCTCTGCGGGAGCCGTCGCTTCTTTTTAATTGAGGTCCCAGGCTGGAATTGGTCAGCCTACTTCCTTAGGCACATGAGGCGAATATACAGATAGTGGTCGCTATATTCTCATTCTTTCTCCCGCTCATTGTGTTAAAGTTATGACCTGACGATGTATTCTTAAGTAATATGTTAACGTAACACGTATTCAATTTCAATGGGAAGTTATTTTCTATCAATATAATAACATATTTATACGTGTCGTAGATCTGCAAATTTACTTGATTATTTGTGCACCATTATCAAAAATGAGAGAGAAGCTCAGGCTTGTCGAAATGCGCCCCTACTTCACCTTGGATCTCACTCATCTTCGCTCAGAACTGACGAATCGTTAAAAGAATTTTAAGAGCTTTGAAATAGATTAAACACGTTAATCAACGATTAGTTAAAATCTTCACGAAGGTTTGTGAAACAAGTTATGGCTCAATGCAAGTGAGTTTTCCCGCCTTTTTCGTTTTACGTCAATTATTCAAATTTCAATGTAGGTAAACAAGAAATGAACTCTGACGGACCAAAGTTCGTTTCGTACTTCTATAATGGGTACAATTAGTTTTAAAGAAATGGTAGTAGTAACGTCAGCGTTGTGTGCAGACTTTTGAGACATCATTCTATCACGAAAATGTCTGCACACAATCCTGAAATTACTAGTAGCATTACCTTAAAACGAACTTTAGTATTATTAAAGTACGAAACAAACTTTGGTCCGTGCAAGTTAATCTCTTGTTTTCCTGGGCCCACATTTGAATAATTGACGTAAAACGGAAAAGGCGGGAAAACTCACTTGCATTGAACTTTATTCGATCGGTCAACAATAAATTAAAAACACCGATTAACGAATATCGTACTTCTCTTGTTTTCGTCACAGTTTGTCTGGACAGACACTAGATGGCAGGACGCTACAGATACGAGAAAAAGCGGCACAATACGTCACTATGGTACCTTCCTATCTATATTTCTCTTTTACCTATGGGCCACCTGCTCTTTTGTCAAAGGCTATGGTAAAAGTACGTAACCTAAGGTAAGAAGTTTTTTCTTTTGAAAGCCGATCGTTGTTGCGATAAAATAGGTTCTTTTAACCATTAAGCTTACAGATTTTCAAGGTGGGGAAAGATTGTAAAGTATGTGCCTATACAATCATATCCTAAAAGCTATTTGTATGTGACAAAAGTGTCTGGTGCTGTTTTCCCCTATCCACCTAATTAATGGTACGTTATGTTCAGGGTTTAATGATTCTAAAGGTATTTGTTTTGTTAATTGTCCTAGGAATTATTGTTGATACACTGCTAGCCATTAGTTAGTTCAATCAACACCAGAGGCCCCCAGCGTGCATGTCGTCACCTTAGAGCCAGAACTGGTTATGTCAGCACTTTATCAAAATTACGTTTTCTTTATGAGAACACATGTTAATAATACCTTACCTTCATAATAACAAAGATTTAGAAAGAAATATTCACAGTGTCAACAGAAATAGTGCTCTAAAATCAGTTCTTGAGAAAGGAAGTATTTTACTACCAATTTTTAAAAATGCTCTGGAAAATTAGGATTCAATGACATAACCAGTTCTGGCTCTAAGGTGACGATGTTCTCTTTACATAAAATCTGTATAAGATAGCTTTCGTTCGCGTCCGCGTTCCTGTCATATATCCGTCGCCCCGTGTGCTAGTCAATCTGTCTGTACATACAGTGTGTAAAATCCATACGAATTAGTATCCATTTACTCGACACATTCCATTGCTATACGTTTGAAGTCAAGGAATATCCTATCGCTGTTTTGCTTGTCACGCAGGAAATGCAAGGGTATAATGATCCTGAAACTGTTCTTGAATGCTGGAGATCGTTGTGCTACTACAAAATGGTAGGATTCCAAGCTGGCGAATCTGATCCTGACATGTTACTGCATTATCTCCTGTATTATTTCTGGAATGACGAAGAAGCCGTTTTACAATGTTGTGCAAGTACCCAGGACATTCTCGATCTGGGGTATTACGGATTCTTCGGAAGTGTTGAGAGTAAAGAACTGGCTTGGAGCTACTATATCGAGTTGATACCGGACTACGATGGTTTTATTTCAAAGGAAGCTAGTGAATTTTTTGGGTTTGCTCCCTGTTCGATTGGTGGTTGTGATGACATTGACTCTGATGGTGATAATGTGTGTGATCATGTCCAACATAGTGCTACGAATATGCATGTGACACAGTGGATGCAAGATCATACTAAGTGTATAATGTATGGCGCTAGACGTGACCCCGAATTTGAGATTATTTTCAAAAAACTCAAGACCTACCCGAATTTCCCTCTTTGAGGTCGTGAAAAAACAATTTGACCTATTGTAACCACTATTCTTGATCCTGAGGCGTTAGTAACAAATCTGTTTCAGTTTGCCATGGACAAATTACTACGCGATGTCGATCCCTCATGCACAGTGGGATTTACTCTCGATAGCTCCCACTGCACTGTAGGAAAGCCTGTATACGAACCTTTCCAATTACGAGCACATCTTACTACGGACAGTATGCTTAGAAAAATCGAAAATGTTTTAAACTCGAACGAGGAATTCTAGTTAGGTGATAATATTGCCATTCGGATTGTTATTACGGATACGTGTCGGGGGCAAGGACGGCGTAGTATTAATAAGTATTTACCATTGGCAGACTATATACAAATGGACGTAATTAATGTAGATAATGTCCCCGACTGTCTTTCGAGAGCGTTGACATTAGGCAAACTACGCGCAAATAATGAATATCGAAAAACTAAATATATGCACACACATACGGAACACTGGCAGGCCGAAGCAGCCGAGTTGTGTTATTTAGCAGGGGTTAAGTCAGCATAATGGAGGTAGTTTAGAGGACGTAAACAAATTTCAAAAGCATTTTGGCAATCAATATCAAATTATTGTGAATGGACGGGTCTCCACAACATGCCAGTATGAAAAATGTCTGTTGGTACACCAGCTCGGAAGAAAATGTTTTTACGTTATGAAAATAATCACTATGATGTTATTAAAACGGTACCCGCCTTTTTATGTAGTAGGAGGGTATTGTGACTATTGCCTTAATCCCTATACGGAGCTTAGGTTTCACGAGTGTGAATATAAATGTAAACTATGTGAGTCGTATCATCCCGATACCACAAGTTCCGATGAAACAAAGCAATATTGTGACAAGTGTAATCGTATCTTTGTAATCAACCATGTTTCGATAGACATGCAACCACAGCAAAACGTAAATCATTATATGATCATGTTCAGGTATGCGTGCAGTGTGGCGTAAAACTTGATTGGCGCAACAGAAATGGGAAGCATGTTTCTGGTGAACATTTTTGTAAAAGGTGTGGAGTATGTACATGAAAGTCATAATTATGTTAAACCTGAGTGTCCTAAACGTGTGGAAGATTATTTTTATATTGTCTACGATATTGAGACAATGCGCATGGATGCTACAGACGAGTGTGCGAACGAATTGGCTCCTAATTTAATTTGTGTAACGCATTGCTGTCATATGTAAAGATATTCATTACATTGCCGATAAATGTAATGTTTGTGGTAATGCTGATGGTTCTCGTGACTACATTTTATGCTATGGAGCCGTTTATTGCACATGTGTTAGAGCATGGTCCTAAGTTCACGCAAGTGGTTGCTCTGGCACATAATGCTCACAGCTTCGATAATTAATTTGTTGCTCGTGAAATATTGGAACAGCAGCCAATTGTACCTGAAATACTTACACAAAATGATCACAAAGTGGTCACAAAATGATGCAGTTAACAGTAAACAACATTATATTCAGAGACACGTTCCTGTTTATGGGAGTTCGATTAGCAGATCTCCCAAAAAGGTTAGGGTTGGACGAATCGCTAAGGAAGGGAGACTTTCCACATCTCTAACATCCCAAGGAATGAAAATAATGTTGGATTATATCCAGACCTGGATTATTACGATCTAGGAAGTAAATCGGACAAAGATACCGAGGCCATTACACTATGGCATAAGCAATGTGTCAAAGGGAAAAAACATTCGACTTTCAGCGTGAACTGTTGGCCTATTGCCAAAATGACGTTCGTATCCTTACATTGGCACTGATTCCGTTTTCCAATTTGATTGAGCGTACAACACACGGTCTTCAATGCTTTTTGCATACGTGTAGTATAGCGGCAGGGGCGATGACATTTTATCGATCCCACCATTAGGGTTTCATCATGGTACTAATCAAAGCAAGCAAGTTCAACTTTGGCTTAGCTATATCGAATATACACAAAAAGTCGTTACAAAAAGTATGAATGTGGTGGTGAAGCTCAGTTTAAACAGTGCAAAGTAGATGGATACGATAAAAATACCTGTACCGCATAGGAGTATTATGGTTGTTACTATCATGGCAATCAATAACTAACCCAACTCAGAGATTTAGCTATAGATAAACAAGGTCGTAGTCTCAATAGTCGTTATGCTGACACTAAAGGTCGCTTTAGACGACAACATTTATGCTACGATGAATCGTACGATTAGCAGTAGTGCCAGAGTGTGAAAGCAAGAATGCTACATTAGGGCAAGATGCTATGGTATAAATACACAACTTTTTTCTTTTTACGCTGGCACACTGCTTTCGCTAAGATTCGTCGTAGGAGAAATTGTATCGTCTAAAGGGGTCTTAAGGCTAGGGAAGATTTTCTGCGTGACATGTAACGTAAATGTTGTGTCTATCTGGGAATGTCAGTGGCACAAACAGGTAAGGACTTCTCCCGCCTTACAGACATTTCTTCGCGATCATTGTTCAAATATTGAAGAACCCATCTGTCCTAAGGATGCGCTTAAGGGCGAACGAACCGAATGTTTTCAAAGCCTTTACGAATGCAGTGAAACGGAACAAATAGATTTTGTGGATTTTACTTCTCTCTATCCATGGGTCATGGCTACCCGTCCACTTTCGGTTGGACCTGTAACCGTGCATAAAGGCACGGACATGCCTGATCCCAGTTAGGTTCACGGTTGAGTCTTTTGCAAAGTAATTCCTCCAACAGATCTAGCCATTCCCATATTACCGTACAATGTCCACAACAAACTACTGTTCGGTTTGTGTAGAACGTGTATGGAGACGTTACGTACCGCGGAATGTACTCATACGGACGAACAACGAGCTATCAAAGGTGTTTTTGCACGCCCGAGCTCCATGCTGCATTAGATGAAGGTTATAGTATTGTGCAAACGTACGAAATTTGGGAATCGGAAATATCAGTGGACTTGTTTAAGGGGTATATACGAACCTTTCTTAAAATGAAGCAGGAAGCCCCTGGATTTCCTGAGAATTGTCAAGGTGAAGAGAATAGACAACAATATATTCAGGATTATTTTAATCATGAGGGAATTCAACTAGAGTATAACTTTAACAAAAACGAAGGTCTTCGATGTATTGCAAAAATATATTTAAACTCTTTTTTGGCAAATGGGCCAAGAGGTGTGACCTTCCAAAAACGAAGGTTGTTACAACAACTCAGAAGTTTAATGAAATTGTCTATGCTCCCCATCTGGAAATTCAACATGTAAATCTAATAGGAAATATACTTCTTGTTACCTACCTATCGGGATTTGGAATCATGCAATACCCCTTACGCCTTCAGCAATGTCATGCTCGCAGCTTTTATTTCATCTTGGGTGAGACTACGACTGTATGAGGCAATGAGTACTGTCGGTAGAGCGTGCCTTCTGTATTGATACCGATAGTGTTATCTCGTTCGACGCTGTAATGAACCTCCATTACTCCCACTGGGTGATTACCGAGGTCAGCTTAAGGATGAAGTGCCTGCAGACTGTACAATGCGTCGATTTACGGCTGGTGAGCCAAAGCAATATTGTTACGAACTAAAGAACGTATCTACGGGACAATTGAACCATGTGATCAAAATTCGTGGTATAACTCTAGATCAGCGAACACGAAAAAAAATTACATTTAAGGACATGTTTAAGGTAGGGTATAAAGGTCAACAGATCGTTACACCTAATCGTATCCTGCGAAAGGCTGACTTTCGTGTCGTTTGTAAATCTCAGGTGAAACGCCATGTTCTTGTGCATGAACATAAGCGCCGCAAATTAAATTCTATCGAGAGAAAACAATATATGACAGTTCCCTACGGATATCGAAGTTAGGAAAACATGGAAGGAAACACAAGTTTATCTTTTATTGGAATACTTATTTATTATATACATTTTACATTGGTGGTGGTGATTAGACCATAGTAAACAACTCATGGCTATTACAAAATCGGAGTACAGAAACGCTATTTCAATATAAATACCTGTGTACCGATGAGCTGAGTGTATATCGCTACACACCAAATGTTCTTTACCGGGTGAACACGTTATTTGTAGTATAGGTTATATTCAATGCCATGTTTCCTAATGAGTGTATACTGCAATTAGTGATACGATCGTTATCTGTAGCAACACATTGTCTTCTTCAGATGGGAAGACAACAATATTATACCCGTTTATACGTATTTAGCAAAACCAACTGTAGTATGTTTACAGAACAATAGACTTTGCAGGTGACGGGTCTCATGTGGCACTCTGTCACTCAACGTTGTATTGGGGGCGGTACTACACTATTTAGTTTATATAAAACTTAGTATCCCGTTTGTTATGCAACAGGTTATTGCACTATATTCAATGCATTGTCGACTGATATATGCTGATGTTGTCTTGTATACCCTGTTGTAACTGTTTGTCACCAGCATCTTGTATATTGTACCTCAAGCACTGTATTTGGTTATTATACAATAAAGATCTTTGTTTGATTTCAATCGCTGTTTCATTTCTTAATCGTTATCCACAGTTGAAAGTGAAGCTCCATGTTCATAGTTCTTTATTCACAGCACATCGTAGATTGCCTGAACATGATCGTCATTAGCAGCATCTATGTATAGGTACGTATAAAGTGTTCTACGGTGATGGCTTGCTCAGGATGCATTGCAACAAGAATATTGTAGATTGAATGATATGTATCGAAAAACGCTAACGTCTCTAAAACCTCATCTCGTACATCTGCTGAAAGGTTGGTAAAGAATGTCACTCATCACCATCGTCCAGTGAAATACCTGCATAACAGTAGATGTAAGCCACAGAAAAGGAGGGCGTTCATTCCTCAATGGCATGTAGTACGCAATTTGCACTCATGTGTGAGTCTGAACAGCTACAAGCCAACATCGTGCTATGGAACTGGGTTCGATGCCTGTCGCCGAGGTTGCTTTGTAGCCATTACCGGCCAATCACCTTGCTCCATTGCACTTTGAATGTGTCCTAGTATTAGCCAATGAGATTACGATAAATATTAATCAAATGCGAACGTGTGGTACAGCCTCTTATATTGACTACGTAGTGTAAATAATTTCCATACGTGTAATCTGCAACTTTGTATTCATAGCTGATGTTTGGGATGGTTGCGTCATAGAACCATAGAACCTCCCGCATTTGTCGTACATTTTATCCGCAACGAAAGTGGCAAGCGTCGTTGTCTTATGTTGGCTGCAAAACCTAGCTGTGCTACTTTGCACTCATTTTACAAGATTGCTATCCGCTTCCCTTTTCCTGCTCGACCAATTACAAATCTATATGCGCGATTACTTTCCGGACGCTAGATGCACATCTGTGCTTGTTATAATAAAATTCCATGTCCTGCCAATCACATGACCAAGTTTAAATTCTTATCTGTTTGTCAATTCGACTATTAACTATCCATATACGTGGTACAATATTACTCTATGGATCTGCCTGTGTATTAAATACACCTGACATCATTACCCAATGCCTCGGACATTTATTTCGAATATTGGAATACGGCAATGTCCACTTACTTGGCTGTATTTCCACTATTGCCAGCTATTAGTGTGTTCAATTGTTTATTCTACTATTACATACACAGATGGGGGTATCTTGACTAATCAGTTACGTCTTTGAACAAGCGAATGCTGTTATAGCTTTATTACGGATGCATAAAACTATTGCCACTGCACTACGGTTTAAATGTCCGCTTGTTAATCGACAGAATGTATATTATTCGTATTCTTACGTTATAATATTATTATTCGCACGTTGAATCTTTGTCTTAATTTGGATTTGACATTCTCAACACTGCTCATGCAGTGGAAACTAATAAACCGCATTGCCCATGTCCGCTGTTATTTCTATGTTTGCGGTGTACAGAGATCCTTTGCTTACAACTAAACCTGCAGTGAAACGCGCAATACCAGTACCCAAGAATGCTATTCATACCTTGTAACATATATGTCCTTCACCATGTTGGACACATTTAGCCTGCAGGAGAAATACAGCCATATTCCGTTAAGGTTTATTTTTATTTCTATATACATTCTTGCTTGACATTTTAAACTTGCTTCATAAACATGGAAGATACAACCATTGTCTTATTCGTTTCCCTAGTGTCATTTCCCTATGGGCGACTTGTGAGTTTTTAGGATGGGGTGGCTAACTGACAGTACACCCGAGAACGCTTATTCTTAGTTATTCAAATATCCATGCTTTCATTGTTATCATCGGTTAGTAAATAGGGAAGATACACCCATTGTCTTTCATGCACATTTTAATATCCGGTGAGCAGTTTGTGACTTTTTAGCTATGAAGGTTGGACACCGTCCAGTATGATCGAACACGTTTCTCTACATCTGTGCTTTAATATACGCAATAGGCTAGTCACCGATAAAATTACTCCATTCTACGGTCATCGCCTTTAACAAGGGTTTTATTTTCCGGTAGTGTACATTACGAATTGCGTTATAAGCATTGTCCTATATTCCGATGACTGTGATCATCTTTTTCTATGAATTTGACATTAGATATCTACCCGCTTGACCATTGGTACAACATTCACAAGGAAAATAGCGTATTCAGGGAATTGCAACAAATTATCTAAAGGTCCCTTCCCCATCAGCCAGTGTGAAACACAGCAGCATTTTTTCGATATTTGTAGCGTGTTCAGTGTTCGACTGCCATTCACAACCAGATAAGCAAACTAGTCAGTTCCTTACAACCATTAACGTTGTCATTTGTTGCCGCTTAGTATGCTATTTTTGTAGAGCTAACAATATCCAACAAGTTTATTTCATTAAAGAAAACAGTATTGTGCCATCTGCTTAAACTATGCTGCTTGGGGAAACACCCCAACCTACTTTTAGCAAAGTCGACAGGTGTTATGCACCCACCCAATACAAGCATACAATATTAATGATCCTATGTGCAATTCTAGTTGCCCCTACAGTAGCGTAGTCCCTCCACTCAAAAGGTCCCCGGTTCGATGCCTGCACGGGAATATCTATAATGTTCAACAACTCATAGCGATAAGCCTACAGCCACTGGCAAGCAACTCACATATATACACGCCTTAGCTGCTTGCTTACAATGCGAAAACTATCATCCTCCAGCTAGAACGAACGTAGGTGGGAATTCACGATCTGGACCGAGATCAATATACAATGTAAGACTTCCACACACATTCTACGTGCTGGTAACATGTCATTGCAACAAAATATATTTAATTTCTTTCTTTTTCGGGTACCACACTTTGACGAACACAATACAGCTTCTCCCAGCTTAATTACCTGGTATGATACATCCCTTGTCAGTCGGCAGGTCGTTACGAATCTTTTAATCGCCAGCCATAAGCGACCGCCTCTTCTCCAAGACATTGATACTACAGCACCAATGCACTCTTATCATCCTTACCGATGTTAATTTCGGTATTCAAGCCTTCTCTTCCATGTACCTCTGACAGCAGTTCCTTCATTCTATATCTCTATAGAAAGAGAGAGTTTCAAGAAATTCAAAGACCTCAGTTACAATCCTGGCTATTAACAACTCCTTCCCTACGACTTTTGATACCTGCTTCCGTGACATGACATAGTCGTAACTTCAGGTTTATTCACCATCATTCATTCTGGTCTGTGACTTGGCATCTGACATTTCAATTCACTCGTACTCAAAATTTAATTCCTTTGTCACACAGTTACGTTCCTAACAACCACTTGTCAAAGATAGCATTACAGATGAACGATTAATCTTCCCTAAACCAGCCACGTTCTTTCACTAACGACAACTTATTACCATATTGAATTATTAATGACGTTCAATCTAGACTCTAATCCTCCCCTCTCTTGAGGAACGAACATCGTACCAAAAATCAAAGGACCGGTGGTGTATCCCTTATGTACGAATATCTACTGTGTGATTCATAAAACACATTTCTGAAAAAGCGAAATAAAAAAAGAACGAAGAGAGAAAATATGGTTACAAGAAAGACAACTCATTAGGACATAACATAAACCAGTTTAGATTGAAGATACGAGGAGGCCTAACGGAAAAGACGAACAAAAGGAACCAGGAGCGAAAAATAATCCGGGTATAGAAAAGAACATATAAAGTCTCAGAGTTCTCTTGAAAATCCTGATCCTTTTTTGTTACCTCCGCTCTAAAGCTCGTCCGTATACCTGCCCTCGCTCGCATCTCCCCCTCCTTTTCTTTGAATTAACTTTCCTGCTTTCATTCGTTTTCTCTTCAAAGTTCTCTCTCTCTCTCAAACACAAGAACAAGAAAAACTTAACAGAACAGAATGTTTAATACAATGCTAAAAGTTTGACGGAAGAAGCAACTCTTGGAAGGACACCCACTCCCTCTGTTTCTGTCTGCCAAGAGAAAAAAGAAAAAAGTTCAATCACGTATAGCGCCATACAAAAATAAGGTTAAACTATGAACAACGACACGTCAAAACACCATATCAACAAAACAATAGCAATGTAAGTGTCGCAAAGCAAAGTGCAATTAAACAATAGGTATGATCTGTAACTGGAAACAAAACAGAAAGAGGGAAAAGAAGAGAGTGGGGTAAGAAAATTAAACATGTCAGAACACTAATTAAAACCGTAAATACGTATAATAGATCAATAAAAGTAAACATCGCTAATATAGTGCCATATAGATGTCATCGCTCTGAAAAGCCAGGGTTGCAAACATCACCAGCAAGCAATAATCGTAGCTTGCAGGCTAGTAACAAAGTGCAGTGTGACACACTATCATGTAAACGCTAATATGTCTTAACACATAAGCTAAAATCCTAAATTCGTATATTGCCGATTACTAGGAGATGCAAATCACAAGGTATCTACAGAACATGAACAGAATTAACAATCTGCTCAGGAGCCACTTATTCTACAAATACAATGGTAAAAAGCACAGAGATATGAGTCAACTTAAATAGTTGCACAATTTGTAGAAAAATGTCACTGGGTTGTAGCTTAAACCATAAAGGGACGAAACGCGGTAAACATAGTGTAGTATCACATTAACGCAAACAACGCACGAGCGCGGGTATGAAAAGATACCCTAAAGTGCCTAGTAGTTTCCTCTGTCCATTTAACGACTATATGAGTATAAACCCAAAGTCGACTACCCTGGTTGAGGTTCGCCAATGGTTCCCCCCTCAGTTTCACCAGACGAATGCTGGGATAGTACAGTAACTAAGGCTGGGCTCTTACCTTCACCAGCCCTTTACGTGTCCTGATCTCTAGAGATCCATAGTGTTGCATCATAAGTGAAACATGGAAGTGAGGGTCATCACATTGACATAATTCAGTGTTGCCAACTATCAATATTTCACCAAATTATTTCAATTATCTATAGCTGGCTACACAGTTTTGTAGTATGAAACTGCCTATTAAGTCTACTATGGGTCTTTATGGACGAAAGCACTTTTAATCATGCTTTCTAGTGGTTTCCTGATGTACTTCTCTACCAAGTTTGGTCAAAAAAGAGCTTTGAAACATCGATAGGTTTACAGATTAATCTCTTCTGAAATTAATTTTACAGCGAAACAATAAAAAATTCAGAACATGTATTTTTTTATTTTCCCTCCTTGAAAACAACAAAACGACCTATTGTTGGTACCCTCTAACCAGTAGTTGGCCTCCCTTAATGTCCAGTTGTTAACACTTCAATCACTACACGTTTCGAGATTTGAATATGTATAAGTTATTAGCAGTGCTGAGCCCAGTAGTTGGTACCCTTAGTAAATATTTGTTCCTGCGAAGCAACGTCCAATGTGCAAATACTAGTGATCATATTTTTTTTTGTCTTAAACGTTAGAATGGCTATGTTAGATAACTAGAGGAAAATTAGTTTATCTGATTACATTTTGATGGGTTAAATTTGTAGCTTAAGGAAGTCTTCTTGCAATTATCACCTTACCACGGCCAATAACAAAACTGTTATGTATCATGTGAAGAAGTCATCAAGGAAACAATAAGCAATGTGTCCGGAACAATTTTCTATTATCCATGTATTTTGGATTTTATTTAATAGTAAGTACGTTTTTAAGACTACAATCCGCTCTCATGATTACCTGATTTCAACTGTCATTTAACTATATATTTTTTTAGTATAATTATTCTTTTGACACCACAGTGGTATTGAAACGTGCTAAATATTAAAAAGGAGATGAGAGAAAATATTTCTAACTATAATTGAGGACATTGCCGGAAAAAGGGCATATAGATCAGACGCATTTTCGGCAAACTGCTGGTAAAAGTTTAGACTCAATTTTAACAAGAAGTTTTTGAAATATTATTTATGTCGCTGACACCAGTATAAAGAGTATGGAATCAGGTTTGAAAACTGTTAACTAACCTGATATAATTCAGAGTTTGCATGAAAATGTATTGAAAATTGTGTATGCATGTTATGTGCCCCTCTTCCGGCAATGAAAGATTTCGTGGTGATTAGGTTGAAGAAAGAAACCACACACAATTTTAAGCAAAGTATTTAATACAACAAAACATTGAAAATGACAATAACGATAGCTTTGCCTCAGCAAATATTTCTTCGTTCTTGACTGAAAACAAATTCAATCTGCAAGAACTAGTATGTCGCATCTAAAAAGTTCAAGGTTTTGGGAACCCATTACACAGCCTAAACGATTGGAGCTAGAAAAACTAAATTTGGTATGACGTTACACCATCACTAGTAGAATTAGGAAATAGTACGAAATGTTGAAAAAGTTGCCATCTTCGATCGAAAATGGCTGCCAAAATGAATTTTTCATAGAATATACAGCCTAAACGGCTGGAGATAGAAAAAATTAAATTTGGTATGACGGTACATCATCACCAATAAGCTACGAAAATATTACAAAATATCTCCAAAGACGCCATCTTGGATCCAAAAATCCATTTTGAACACCGTTTCAGCTAGATACGAAATTTGGCATCAAGGTGTATTATCAAGAGTAGTTTAGAATATTACATATTGCAGAAGTCGCCATCTTGGATTCAAAATGGTCGTCAGAAAACATTTTAGTTTGCGCTAGAAATACGAAATTTGGCATAAAGGTGTATTATCAAGAGTAGTTTAGGAAAATATTGCAACATTTTGAAAATTCGCCATCTTGGATTCAAAGTGGCCGCCCAAAAATATTTTAAACGCCGTTCTAGCTATGGCACTTATTTTTCCCATTCACTTTGAATCGAAAAGAATGTTGTTTTTTCCGGTAACAGGCTAGTTCACTTGTTTTTGTGTGTGATCTGACTAGACCAATCTTTCAGTCGCACTGTGTAAATGATTGGCCTCTGACGGAAAATATGTGGAGAAGTTCTACATAAAACACACGGGTCCGAAAGCAAGGGACAGTTTTCACTTGCGGAAACTTTTCTACTTATTTCTTTCTACCAAGATAACGAAGAGATATTGACTTGAAATTTGCAGGACAAGTAGAAAAGAACATGGCGGATCGTTTAAAGCGATTGCCGGGCCGGCAATGTCCTTAATTTATATATCCTTGTATGTCAATTGTCAATAAAAGAAGGTACATTACTGTAATTTTAAACGTGATAAACTTTTAAAACAGATACAAGTGGAATAAACTGTATCAATTTCAAATGTTTTTCTTTAAAATAAGTTCACCCCGACAAGCATAAATTTCCCCATGTGAGTATCTGAATTCAGCACCGACTATCGTATTAATTCAAGCTCATACTTAGCGATGAACAAAAGAAAAATGCGTGAAATTTTCCCAGTTCGCAGGATCTCCTAAACTAAACCTAAAATAAAGATAAATAAACAATTTCTGATCACAATAACTACGTCAATGTGTGCTTTATGTACGTTATTATCCACAGAGGGATGCTAAATATCCAATAACACGAGGCAGAGCAATGTTGACAACCCCATGACGAGTTTTCACTCCTGATATTCACCATCTTGTTAGAAAGAAATTCCCGGAAACACAATTTTCATTCAATCCATCTTTTTTGATTTATTGATAATTATTCATTTTCTTCCTATTGTAGGCTTCAAGTTGGAAACGCTGTTATCTCCAAAACAAAGCTGAATTTCCCCCATGTTTATGGGTACTTTTTTTTCTTGTTTTGATATCAGGACTCACCTCCCGAAATACTTCCCCAAGATCTTATTACACCTTGTATATACAGGTATATGCCATCGGTTTTCCTATTCATACGTTATACAATTTATGGATCTTCATGACGCTTTAGAAAGTAAACTCTGCAATTTA